>JASAND010026506.1:0-31837 GCA_030248195.1 Trissonchulus latispiculum
GGTTACGTATTGCTGGAGGGATAACATCTGGTGCGAGGGCACTGCTTATGAGAGGATCGTAGAACTTTCAGTCATGGATGATTGATTTTAGGGTAGAATTCAAGCGAAGTACAGTTTCACGTACCATGGTGTAATTTGGACTACGATACGGGTACATTTGTCGTGGTGGGAACCTGATGTTTCCAGAAATGTACAGACTAAAGTACTACATGAAGTACAAGCAAGCTATTTGAAAGCAAATATCCAGTGCCGAACAAAAGACAACTTCAAAATCGATCACAGAAAGACAAAGTAGCTGAGTTACAACACTTTAAAAGAGAAAGCAGCGAACAAGTTTGAACAGTTCAGTGGAGCTATGATCTCTAGCTCGATAAAGAAACAGCGCCAATCAGTTAAACTCAACATGTCAATGGGTCAAATTGCTCACCCTAAAGCAAGTATTAGGAAAGTAGTCATAACAATGTAGAGGTCATACTATAGTGGATGCAATTTGGTGTGCTGAATGTGTTATACTGTGAATAAATTTGAATCATTGTGTGCGCCCATAATTGTCTAATAGAAAACGTTTGTCGGAAAACTGCGAACACTAATAAATAGCATGTAATATTCATCAAAGAAACGGTAACATCAAATATTTTAGGAGTCCTCGTGACGAGAGAATTCTTCACAAACTACAATTTCAAAACTGACTTCAAAATTAATATATAGGTTTACTATTAGGTTTTCATGGAGCATGCAGCAATGTTTCCTTAAGGTGGTGTATCCTTGTGCAGTGTCAGAAACAATATAACTTTCGCAATCTTGTGAGTTGGAAAGAGTTTTATACATCGTTCTAAAGCTTGTTACCTGTAGAGATTTGCTTACGAAACTGGCAAATGTGCTGCCAAAAATAGCAGGAAATTTCAGACGTGCTGATATCTAACAGGATGAATATAGACCAAACATTTTTGAACATCGATTTCTAAACTGAAGAATCGGCCAAAATTTTTCTTATACGAAGTATAGACATGGAAAATGAGGGACGTTTTTTGGACGGCCAATAAGCCTGAATACTCCAGAAAAATCCGGAAAATGCGGCGACACGAAATTTCGCAGCTTTGTATTCAGTTTTCTCGCAACTGGAGTTGTTTTAGCTACAACCAAGAAAACGTCCTCCGCAGAAGTACGATTTCAAGCTTCTGGCAAAAAATCTCCGATCCGTCGAGTAGTTTTTGAGAAATCGATGTTCAAAACAAAAATAATTTGCCTCACAAATGGTTTTTCGGCCAAATCTCTAGCTTGAAGCAATAAGTTCGGTTTAGATTCATAAATGTGCATTTAGATGATGTATCAAATCTCCGGAAATCGAGTGTTTTTTGAAATCGATGTTCAAAAAAAACAAATAATCGCAGTTTCTTACAATGTTGGCCAAATTTAGCTTAACAGTTCGGCTAACAGGCATTCATAAATGCATTTGTGAGATGGATCAACTGTAAGAGTACACCAGGCAGATAAGCGTCCCATCATCCAATAATACTATCTCATTAATTGAGTACCTGGTGAGAGCACTCGCTTGCGCCTCCGGCATGTTGTGCAGATGATGTTCGCAGCTTAATAACTAAGGCTAATTTTAAATATTGCGTACTCTTGGTATAATTAAGCCAACTTTGTCCTTCACATGTGGCAGTACCTTGAAAACTGATTTCCACAAAAATAGCTATTTTTGACCAAAAACAGTTTTTTGCTTGTACTCGATTCTTAACTACAGGAGATAGCTCAAAAGTTGTAAAAGCAAAAATGTTTATTTTCGTGTCCTCTTCCAGCTGTCACAACCAATCCCGTATCCTGACTACCTACTGGGAACCTACCAAAACCAAAACTTTTATCTTTGGGCTAAAAAATACGGGACTGGTCCCAGAATGTGTTAAAGAGTGTTGTTCTTTGTAAGTTTTAGTGATTTAATTAAAAAATTAAGGCCGCATGAGTGAAAAATACCTGAAAGGAAACCAGCACCTTACAAAATTTTTCCATCCCAAATCACACAACTACCCTGGCCAAGATGACAAAATCAGTTACAGTTTTAATTTTAATTGAGTTTTCCAATTTTAAAGGTGCTTCCGACTTTGCCACTGCTTGCTCAGTTGATAAAAATTTTATGTGATTTTCGCATGCTTAGGTGTCAGCTTTGACACAATTATTTCGAAATGTAAATGTGAGTTCGCCTTTTGAAAAATTGCCACTTTTTTGATCCGAAATAGCAATATAGTTGTACTGAAAATGAAACGGATAGGCTAAGCAAAACCAAATTGGCAAGGTGTTTCAGTTGGAATCTTCTTAGAATTATTTAGTATAAAAATACTGGATTGCACTGCAGCACAAGGTTTCCATATATAGTAGTAGTAGATACATGTAACACTGGAAGTATACAAAGCACCACATTTGTTTTGCTAAGGTATCGATAAACGTTCATGGCGGAATCCATCCTTCAATTTATTTTTTGCTTGCCTAGTTGCAATACTAATGAAATAATAGCCATTTACGAATTTATCCCATCAAATAAGTAGCTATTCCTAATGGAGAAATAAAACATTTATCGGTACTGCTAAATTAATTCATCATTTTTATCATGGATAAAGTCGTTGTAAGTTTATCGCAAATAATAAGCCAAGTTATATCGCATAAAATACATGAAAAATTGTGCAAAATTTGTGCACGTTTATGACATTGAACTGGCAAAATTTCTTTACATCTGGTTACCTATTTCAATGGCTGTTTTTCCAATTCCATTGATATCATCAATGCTGCGTATCAATTTATCTAAAGCTTGAATTGGTTTTACTGACATGGTTATAAAATGATTTTTGGACAAAGTTATGATCCAATCCGCGACTTTTCAATTTAGTAGTATCAATATCCTTTAAACCAGAAATAGATTCATCATTGAACAATCATGTTGAAATGCTTCTGATATACGAAGTAAATTTTATTATATTTCCCTCTAAAGTACTGCACCAAGTTTTTGTCACAGTTTCTTTTCAGTTCAATCAATATAATCTTGAGTGCCAACTGCTTTAGTCCATTTCGGGCAATACATCGTAAGCTAAACATAGACTAGGTTTTCACAAGTAAGAAACGATTCAAGTGGAAAAAATACAAAAAGTTATTGAAGCAAACATTAAAAAACTCGTAGTTTTTTAAACAGTAATCCTATAAACTCAAAACCGAACTTGTAGATTTTTTATAAGACAACCCTGTAATTTGACTCTGCATTGAAGGAACTGTTTATGAGCGGGTTAAACAGATTATAAGAGCATGCACATAACTGGTTATACAGTTTATCGATTACAGCAAGTAGCAAGTTCTAGCTCTTTTGCATTTAATTGCAGGCGCTAATATTTTCGTTGCGGAAGATGCTGAGTCAATAATAATAATAATAATAATAATTTCTCTGTAAGTAGTGAAATATCAAGCTGTGAAAAGTACCATGAAGCTTCAGATTTCTTCTTCTTTAAATTTTAATTACTTTTTCTTTCTTCTTCTTATTATAATTGTAGAGTGCAAGAATAATCATTTTAATTGCTGCAATCGCTGCGAACGTTCTATTTGCAACTCAACAAAACATGCAAGCTAAACTAAACTGGTGAGACTGTCTAGGGAATCAGCAAAATAACTAATCCAACATGCATTCACATCTACACGTGGGGGAACCAATGTCACGTCCAATATACATGCATGTATAATTCACGTTTTTCCTGTTCTATGTTGGTCTTCTAAATTTTTACGTTACAATAATGATCTTGATGATTAATAATACGAATACGAAGCGTTTATATTGATAGCGAATTTATCTCAGATTTTCACCGGAATAGATAGACTGTCTGTGCGCGCAACTGGTATATATCCTTGTTGTTATTTCAAATATTCATCTGATGCAAGCAAATGTGCAGCACGTCAGAGATGGAACCGGTCACCGGGTCACCGGGTCACCGGGTCAGTTCGGGTCACTTTTTGGACCGGGTCACCGGGTCACCGGGTCAAGAGCTTCGACCCGGTCTTGACCCGGTTTTCTGAATTTACCCCAAAGTTTAGAAATTTTGGCTTACCAAGCGAAAATTTTAGCTTAAATTTTGTTCAATGTCCAATATTAATTGGCATTGTTTTCTATATTTTAGTCTTGAGCATTTTCGCAGCATGATCTTATTTGAATCTGTCTGTCTCTGGCAAATTTGTCTAGCGTTTCAGCTTTAGCTTTTTTATAAAGTTTATGATTATTGCATAACTCAATTCAGTAAAATTAGGTTTGCAGAGTATTTTCGCAACCAAGGTAAACGTTGGTAAACGTAAGGTAAGTGCACAATATAATTTAATTAATTTAACGCAATAGATAACGAAAACCAAATTTTTAAAATATATACTCCGTGTATTCGGACAAGTACTCATATTAGAACCTGCAAAATTTCGCAGACGGATAGATTATTGGTTTTGCAATTAAAATCTGCATAAATTTAGAAAATGCTACAGCTACCATCAAATGAATTTTGAAAAATTTAGAGCAAACATAACGTATTAGTTATTCTTATCGGGGTGGTGATGGAACATGGAAGCCAAAAATTTAACCTTCCCAGGCAAAATCAAAAATTTTTTGCAGATTTTGGAATTTTCTGGAGAACGGGTCACCGGGTCGCCGGGTCATGCTCAACCGGGTCACCGGGTCAAGCCTAAGTGACCCGGTTCCATCACTGCAGCACGTTACTGCTTGTTTGACTTCTGAATGGATTCACTTGAGTCTGCACACCCGACTGCTCATATTGTATTCCTGTTTAACGAATGCGATATGGTGTACCATGAAACTTTCTATGTTGTCGATAAGGAAGGCTGAGATGCGCTTGCTCGATTGCGATGCGATTGATCTTTTCATGCTTTTTGTTTCATGGTCAACGCAAAAGTGAATCCGATCAACTGGTACTTAAGCTTTCCTATTCTTGGACATAACTTGCAATGATTCCGTGGATTTTTTTTATTTGTCCCAAAAACAAAGCAGGACAGCTGCGACTCCCATAACTGTCTATTCCAATCTAATGCCCATAGCCCATAACAACTAAAGTTTTAAAGGTTAGTAGTATATAAATAGGCGAACCAGGACCTCTGGCGCTGTTTCAGGAGGGTCCAGATTTTTTTGTAAATTTTTTAGTTATGTTTATTTTTTATAATGTTAATTTTTAAATAATTTAATTTTTTAAATTTTTTAATATTACTTTACAATTTCGAGCAGCAGATTGAAAAAACTAATTTTTAACATTTCCTTCAAAAATTTAATTTTTTCAAAAAACTGTTTTCAATCTGGAATAGCACTTTATTTCTTTAAGTTTATACTACATACTTTATTAGATTACATCTCCCACGGTTCCGGAGGGTCCAGATGTTTTTTGTAAATTTTTAACAATGTTAATTTCTTTAATTCCAATTTTTAAGCCTTTTAAATTTAATTTTTTTACATTTTAAAATATTACTTTAAAATTTCCGGCAGCCGATTCAAAACAACTAATTTTTAACATCTGCTTCAAAACATTTTAATTTTTTCAAAAACTGTGTTCAGTTGTCTGGAATAACACTTTATTTCTTTAAGTCTATACTACGTATTTTGACTGAAGATTACAGCTCTCATAAAATTAAGCAAGTATTTTTTGCTAGTTTCTAATAAAGACGTTTTATTCTAAAACAAATCAATGCTATAACTCCACTTGACTAGTTATTATTTCTTAACTTACTTTATTAGTGCATCACGTGACAACCAGTTAGAGGAACTACGAAATGACGTCCGCATGCAGATTGCATCCAACAATAACAAAAAAACCTTACTGTTACATTCCACACTATTGTTACTGCTGCGTTTAAGGTTAACATGACAGTAATAAATTTTGCTATCAATAAATTGGGATGCAATCCTACAGCGCGGGACTGTCATTCAAAGCACAATTAAGAGTCAATTTAGAAACATACGCGAACATGATATATAAAAAAACAGCTATACAGAAGATTCGGTCCGTCACTTATCATTCCTTTAATTAATTGTTGGGTAATAGCTGGGATCGCCCAATTCTGAGTCTTCGTTATCCGACTATTCTGACACATCATCATCAGCGTCATCATCAAAGTAAAGAATGGCCTGGTTAAACAGGAATGGAGGAAGAGGTGGAGCCAACTGAGGTGGTTCTTGGGAGCAGTCGATGGGATATGCTAAAACAAAAAGTAAGTTGATTTAAAAAACCCTATTATCAAAATTTAAATGTCTTACAATCCATCCAAAGTCTGCTGGTTCGTAGGCCGTGAAGGGGCGCGACAGTTGGGACATTGGTGTTCGACGGAATTCATAACAATTCCAATGACACAACCTTCACATAGCCGCGGTTCTCTTTGGCAAGCATCTCCACACCCGTTCAGACGACAAGTTGACGGGTTGTCCTATGCAGACTCATGCATTCGTTGTCATCATCAACATGCAAAGGCTGCATTTCTATGCAACTCCACATCCTCTCCTCTGTCAGATGAGGCTTCATGACTCAGCCGTGGTTGTTGCATCTTCATTTTACACTACCAGTGCTTGTTGCTTCGTTGATCACCAGAACTGGAAGCACCTCCAGAACGTCGTTATTCTCGGAGTCATTTTTCTCATTTTCCATTCCCTTAAACAAAAAATGCAGAGAATAAATAAAAATATACTTCCGCAATGAAACAAATATATACAGAACCTAGCTGTCGTCCTGGCTGTCAGCGCTCCACCTTAGCTCACTGCAACTTATACCCAAACAAAAGCAGGGATTGGATTGAATTTCCAGCTTTGCATTGAATTAAATGCTTTACAGTCTTTTTTGCAATGAAAACAAACAGTATCATTGTCCAAGTAAAGATAGATTTTATCCAGTATATATATAACTACTAAATAACTCCTCAGATGTTTGAATGTTATCAGTGCAAAGCTTACTGGTGATGGGAGGTCCTGATTGATCAATCATAAGCTTGTGTTCTTGCTGCCTAAATCCGGCGAGAGGATCTAGATTTTCTATTCCAGCGTTTGCTACTACAACCAAAATAAAAATGGCCTTGGTCCAAATCATGATAGATTAGAGAAATGGCAGTCTAAGCAAGAAACTGGTACGAGATGATTAAGTAGTGGACCGATACTAGCCAGCAAATGGTGTAATGAGGTCTAACGGATAGAACCTTTAAAATTTGAACTAATTTGCCAACAAATAGACTTTACTCTTTACTTACTAAATCAACAGAATGTACTACTTGACGGTAGGGGGTGTAATTAATGAGACTGAAACTTCCAAAACTGACCATGTACAAACTTAAGTTACAGACATTATCGTATTATGTCGTCGTAATTAGAGAATTGTATGTAATTATATATTATGCATTGTCATCTGTTCATTTGTAACTTTGACATCATTTTGTCATATTGTCATACATGCCAAATTACACTGTGTAAAATTGTGCCGTTAAGTGGCCCTTTGGTGGGTCAACGAACTATTAAACTCTTGAAACCAAACAGTTTACTAGTTCATATCACCTGAGGACAGGCCTCCTGTCTTGCAATAATTACAGCGTACTGATGAACTCCCTTTCTATACGTAACAAAACCTAACTTCCAATTTATTAACCTAATTCTAATTCAAAACATCTTCCTTTCATCATCACCTTAATAACCCCAAAAGGGGGTCTTGTTAAGTATAAAAGGGAGGTCTCTTTTGTGTAAGTGTTCAGTTTGATGAAGTAAACTGATACCCGAAGTCGTCGTCTTGTCTCGTCTCTATATATTCACTCTTACTAATTCTACTAATTCCCATTCTTACTCACCTCACTCTAACTAATTAGTCACTCAGACTATTCCTATTCTGAATAATCCTCATTCAGACTAATTCTAATCTGACTTATCCAACATTTCAAACTAAACAAACTTTAACTCATTCTCATATCACACAAATCTCAATACCTCCAGCTAATCCGTGTCCACCGATGACATGGTAATCATAGCATTTCCTATACGAATGACAATCCGATGTTGACTTATTAGTGTTTCTTCACTGGTTTTTTCTTGTATGAATAAAATGGAGAATTTGTATTATAGTCCGCATAGCTAAATTGTCCGTATTAAGTAGTAGTTCAAAAGCTTTACTCTGCAGCCATAAACAAAGGCCTCAGTGTAACCAGAAGGATGTGGAAGGGATCAGTAAGAAGAGGAAGAGCATTTACTCTGCCCAAACCGCGTGACTACTTGGGGCAGAAGACGTAGTAACAAAAGGTATTGATGACTTGTGACAGGCCGACCCTGCCGACATGACTTCGGTGCTAAACGGAATGACGATGGTAGAGATATATTTAAACAATCATGACACTTTTAGAAATTTGTGCAAAAGGGAATGAAAAATAAACAACCAAAAGCATAATTGATGGGATTAAAAATTATTCGAGTTCAAAACACTAATGTCGGATAAAGGGGGTGAATTTTTTAATCAACATTTTAAAAAGTACTGCAAAAAACAAAGGTGCTATTTACTAATACAAGTCAGAATCCGGACACCAAAGCGGCCATTGCTGAAAGCTAGTTATTAGGACACTGCAAAAATTTATCGGTATTTAATCCAACAGAGCTTGTTGAATCATTTAATAATTCAATACAAGAAGCACAGGGATGCGACCTATCGATGTTAATCACACAAATGAAAAACAAGCTAGAAAAACGTTTATTTCCTCCAAAACAAAGATTATTAGATATAAATATTCAGTAAGAGATCGTGTGAGAATAAGTAAAGAAAAGAGGTGTTTTTAGAAAAGCTATTTACCCCTGGTGGACAAGAGAGGTGTTTGCACTCAGTGAGCAAATTCCAACAGATCCAGTCACATTCAAGATAAAAGATGCCAACAATGAAGAAATTGTCGGTAGCTTCTACGAGCAGGAGTTGCAAAAGGTATTGCAGGAGGACAAATATACAAGATTGAAAAATTTTGAAGAAAAGAAAACTTGCGGACAATTTATTTTGTAAAATGGTTAGGATATCCTGCAAGCATAATGGTAAAATATATTTATTTTTGTTGGGTGGTTGGTAGGGTATGAGTTTGAATTATTTTGGTGGTGTTTTGTATTGGGCGTGTTATAGTGGTAATAGTTTTGGTTGTTTAATTGATGATGGAATTTGGTGTTTTTTATTGTTTGTTTAGGTGACTAGTATAATGGTTTTTTGGTGTGGTTTTTTATTTGTGTTTATTGTTTTTATTTTTTTTTCATTTTCGTTTTTTCGCATAAATATCCGTACAGCTCGACAGTCCGAGACTCAAAAGAGTCAGCAGATCGGCTGGATTTCTGAGTTGAAGCAAGGCAATTGTGGATAATAAGATTTGTTGTTATAAAAACTGTTACTAGATTTATTGATAGGAAAACTAAAATTGATAGAAAAGATCACAGATCTCTTATATTTGGAGTATATAACCTGCCGGACATGTATAAGACGTTAATTCCCCCTACCAGGAACAGTAACAATTTAAAACCAGTAATATGTAGCCGTTGCAAGTTTGCTATTTATTAAATACTTGTCTACTTAAATAAAACTTATTATTAGAACCGTCTTATGACTTCCTCTAAATTAATTGCGGATTTTGGTAGTTTATTCGTGAAAACATAATCGATTTCACAGAATATAAGGTATCTCGTATCGCCGTACCATATTCTTCAGACCACGGATCGAAGTTAACCACGCGAACGCTTGCGCGTGGGGTACACACGCACTTCTCCTCAAAATGGTAGCACAACTTACGAACCATGGCTTCAGGGCCTCAGTAGTGGGGGAGCAGAATATAAGGCCCAAACAATGGACTCCGGATTCGACCACTGACCTCTCAATCATGACAAGTCTACTAACTAAGGAACTGACTTGCTCAAGTAATAACGTGATATATTTCATTAAATATCACGGATGTAATATTGGTTATGTAGGTGAAACGTCGCAAACTATGAGAACTAGAATAGGACAACATAGGCGGTCAATATCTAGTAACAAATACGGATGTAAATGCAAATGTAAATGTATACTTAATGCAGCATTTTAACAACCGCATATGTAAAACTACGACTTAAAAATACTGGAGACAAAGAAACGGATAGCTTAAGTAGATTTAGAAAGAGAAAAAGATAGGACTCGTAAACATAAAATAAAGCATTCCTATGGCTTGAATGAAATTTTATCGGGACAAGACTATGATAACGCCGTATTTTTAACTTCCAGTAAAAAGATATAAAGGAAATAAAAGAGGAAAGAAACGCTGCTATTACTCTGCACCAATGCACAAAATAATCGATGACTTAAAACAATAGTCACAACAATTTGGTTTTCTAGTAGATAATAACGGTCTTAATTTACCCTATATACAACTTATTCCGAAATTCCACAAAACGCCAGTAAAATTTAGATATATCAAGTACTAATCCAGTTACTAATCAAGTGTTAATTAGGATAGGCCAAGTTTCATGGTTATATTACTTAAAAGACTTAAAAATAAAGTGAGTCATAACCAAGTTTAACCGTGGATGTTCGCCGTATTGGATAATAAACACTTAAATATGTAAAAAAATTTAAAAAATTCAAAAAAATCAAAACATTAGGAAAACCGGGATCATGGAAAAATCCCAGCAAGAAGATTCGTAACATTTTTCGTAATGCTGTTGTTCAGTGTCCTAGCTTGCTTTACTTTGAAGGATGTTGAGAGCATCCCCTCTGAAAATATGCATAGTCAGCATTAAAGATGTGTTTAAATGCTGCAAAACGCTATTACCCTATGGACATCGTTATAGTTCCAAATTAGAACATGTTGAAGGCAAAAACCTAGATGGATGAATTGAAGGCAGCAGCCACATGTGTGCTGAAGATTCATTCCCTTTGAGAAGTATATAAAGTGGCCTATTCCTTTATGACGTTACCATTGAAAACATAGAAACATCTCCTTAGGATTTTAACCTTCGAGGCAATGAAATTTTCTTTTGCAGAAACTCAGACTTGTAATATGCCTAAAATATATGTTGTGTTGTGTTTATCTGAAAGTACTCAGTAGCCAGGTTTAACAAGTGCTTTGAGGCTACGGCAAACTGTTTCCGATAACTTTAGTGGTATAGAAATAGGCGAACCAGACCTCTGGTGCCGGTTCCGGAGAGTTCAGATGTTTTTTGTAAATTTTTAATAATGCTATTTTTTTAATGTCAATTTTAAACCATTTAAATTTAATTTTTTTACCTTTTTGTACTATTACTTTATAATTTCGGGCAGCTGATTAAAAAATTTAATTTTTAACATCTGCTTCAAAACATTTTAATTTTTTAATGTTTAGTCTGGAACAACACTTTATTTCCTTAAGTTTATACTACGCATTTTGAATGAAGATTACAAGCTCCCATAATTAAGGAAATATTGTTTGCTAACTCCCAAAAAATAACTTTAAAAAAAGCACCCATAATTTATCACCCCAAAAAGCACCCATCTGCAGTTTATCACCAGTTATGGTGAAAGGACTTCGGACCTTCTGAATGGAAAATCATTCAGATGCATTAGTGCTTGCTTATGTTTTTTCTTTTGCAAGTACAATTGTTTCATGTTTATGAACATTTAGACTTTTAATATTGCCATTTTCAGCTTTTTTGTCATCAGATTTCTACAGCTAGTAATTAGATACATCAATATTTACCAAATATATATTTGCATAAATTAATGGTGTTCGTATGTGGATTTAAAGGTGTTGACAAAGACCGCTGTACACCAGTAACAATTTCCCAATCAAAACTACTACGTTGCGCTACAGTATTAGTTAGTCCATTTTGACAAGGACAGGTATCGGAACGAACGAGAATGGATAAAAGACAACCAGCCTCCTTCTGCAAAATAGTTGAGGACGCGTAAATGTTAGAACAATGACCTAACAGCAATTTCAGTTTATACAACATCTTGTCTAACGATAAACGTTGCAAATGCTTACATTCAGACATTTCACGGAAATTATCATATTCCCACAAGCCAACTAAATTGTCTTCTTTTAAGATTGGAGTTCCAATGGGGTCAGAATAAGAAAAATCAACCATAGCAGCATCTATAAGAACGGCATCTTTTGTTGAAAATTTTGATTCGCTGCTTACAAACACATCAACTTCATAAAAATTCGTATCAAACCAGCACCACCAAATCATTGTAACCGACGGCTCTCAATCAAGACAGGAACAAAACTGACTGTCCTTTTAAAACTGCACCTTTTATATAAGTGAACTATTGGCTATGCTGTCAGCTGTTCATAAAAAGAGAAATAGCACCAGTCTGCAATTTATCGTCAGATGTGGTGAAAGGGCTTCGGACCTTTTGAATGCGAAGCATTCAGGCGCATTAGTGCTGTTTTTTAACGGACACTAGCCTCTTTTATCTTTTATTTGTTTTTTCTGCCATTTTTCTGGGACTTTGTCTCTTTTACTTTTACATATACGTGTCTTAAATGGACTGTGCCCCTCCTTTTTCACATATATTGTGACCAATGTGACTCTTTTGTGGGCTTTCTTGCATATTAATTGCAAATATTATACAATATACAGTTAAATGTCATCATCACTGTCAGAGCCATAGTAAGAGTTGGCTGTATAAGAAATAGATCACGTTTCTATCGTTTTTCCATTTTTCCATCGATTGATGATCATTACAGCTGTTCCTCCACAATCAGAAATGTCGTAAGAAGTGTCGGATGCAGCATTCATAGCATCGATAACTGTATCATTAGCAAGTGAAAAGTTGTCTCGAGCTATCTGTGCAACAAGTTCCCAAGAAAAAGACATTGTCAGAGCAAAGCGAAACAGCAGTCGTCCAGAGCAATGTAAATTTGAGAGAATGACAGATATTTTAGACCTCAGCAATCCATTCACCACCACAATGAACCCACACAACTAAGGTACAAAAATTCGCAGCGCTCTCAAGTGGTAAATTTCGCTGACTTGACAATAAATACTGAATGCAACAAATGCACATATTCGTCCAATATTCCATCTTCAACCAAACAATGATTTTCCTACACGTCGTATTCCCTCAACACTAGATTTCTTCAATCAAATGCAGTAACTCACACAACATGTTGTACTTGTTATCTATACAAACTACATGTTGTACTTGTTATCTATACAATCCTTGACCATACAAGAAAACAATCTATTTGATTCTCCATTAAAACAAGCACGAACCAGCAAACTGAGAGCATTCATTTTAGAAACAACTATTCCAAACAAACGATATAGTAATACCAAGAGTACATAATAACTAAGAGTGTGACAAGCGTCCCACTCTTAGTTATTAGGCTGCAGACATCATCTGCACAATAACGGCCTACCCCCCCCCACAACTGAGTACCTGGTGACCCCCCCCCCCCACAACTGAGTACCAGGTACTCGCTTGTATGTTTACATGTTGAAGCTCAAAAGTGGCCAGCTGTTGATAGAATGTTTTTGGCTTCAACATGTAAACATACAAGCGAGTGCTGGTACACAATTGTGTACCTGGTACTCAGTTGTGGGGGGGGGTCACCAGGTACTCAGTTGTGGGGGGGGTCACCAGGTACTCAGTTGTGGGGGGGGTAGGCCGTTATTGTGCAGATGATGTCTGCAGCCTAATAACTAAGAATGGGACGCTTGTCACACTCTTAGTTATTATGTACTCTTGGCAATACTAACAATACAGCTATTCTTTACCTAATTATATATCAGCTAATTGACTCAGCTTATTTGTTTCATTAATTGTTAACAAAAGAGAATTGTGATCATACGCTATTCCATAACCAATTTGTAGTTCTGCACTTGTACATGCAGCTTCTGTTGCAATATGAAAATCTGATGGACTCATAGGAATATACCACAATAGGTTAATGTCAGAACGATACACTATTTCCAATTGTTCAGATAAAGAATATGTTTTGCCTTTCTGTCGTTGTAAAACGAGCACATTGTGCTCATATACTGTACGACATTAAAACTTTTATTATTATTATTATTATTATTATTATTATTATTATTATTATCATCATTATCATTATCGTTATCATTATCATTATCATTATCATTATCATTATCATTATCATTATCATTATCATTATCATTATTATTATTATTATTATTATTATTATTATTATTATTATTATTATTATTATTATTACTACTATTACTATTACTATTACTATTACTATTACTATTACTATTACTATTACTATTACTATTACTATTACTATTACTATTACTATTACTATTACTATTACTATTACTATTACTATTACTATTACTATTACTATTACTATTACTATTACTATTACTATTACTATTACTATTACTATTACTATTACTATTACTATTACTATTACTATTACTATTACTATTACTATTACTATTACTATTACTATTACTATTACTATTACTATTACTATTACTATTACTATTACTATTACTATTACTATTACTATTACTATTACTATTACTATTACTATTACTATTACTATTACTATTACTATTACTATTACTATTACTATTACTATTACTATTACTATTACTATTACTATTACTATTACTATTACTATTACTATTACTATTACTATTACTATTACTATTACTATTACTATTACTATTACTATTACTATTACTATTACTATTATTATTACTATTATTATTATTATTATAATAAACAATACAAACTGCAAATATAAGAAAGCTTATAATAGCACACGCACACACACCAACAATTAAAAGATTTCGATTCATTGTGAAAGGAACCATAAAACTGCTTAGCTCTTTTATAACCACCGAGGATTTCTATGTCGGTCAAGCAACATAGTGCTAGTGTACTCGCACATACAAAAGACCACTATAGAACTGCTTAACGCTTGCTTAAAATCTAACCTTTTTTCTTACACTACCATACTCCGGAGCCGAAACATATGCACAATCTGAGGAATAGTCGGGTGTTAGATCTACACGTATTAATAAAAAACCTGTTCTAGGGTCCTCCCACGAAAAGCCTATGTCTGTGTTGTGAAAATTCAGTCCTCGCAAAAACTCAAAAAATAAATTAGGAAATTTATACTTTCCGAGGGCATCTAGTGGCACAGTATGGGGAAGGAGCATGTCATTTTTGTAGACAGGTTTTTCTTACTCCAAAGTCCAGAAAATAGTAAGGATTTTTAAATTAAATTAACCATTAACCATTAAATGCATCTTGCTTCAACATAAAAATGTACACTTTTCGTGGAAGCAAGCCTCCATATGGATTCCAGTCCAAGTTTTGTCACCTCCACCAATGGTGCGACATTTAATATCATAACGCAAGGCAGGATATGCTATACCAGAGCTATTCAACAGTATTATGTTCAATTAACGCTTGTTCCGTCAAGCGTATTCGAGTAACATACATTTTTGCGTCCAAAATTTTCAATATACATGCAGTTTTACTACCAATGAAAATCAAATTAAATCGTTTAAAGATAAATGTAACCTCTGTTTGAGGAGGTAGTAGCTTTGGTAAAAGCAGAGTATCTGTGAAAACGCGAGTATATAAAGTAA
This sequence comes from Trissonchulus latispiculum, assembly GCA_030248195.1. Lineage (NCBI taxonomy): Eukaryota > Metazoa > Nematoda > Enoplea > Enoplida > Ironidae > Trissonchulus > Trissonchulus latispiculum. The sequence goes on from JASAND010026506.1 coordinate 15,596, forward strand.
AGATCGCAGAATTAACAATTTCGCCATAGCGTTTTGCGAAGCCTACATTACCAACCACAGCTTCTTTGCTTGGTGGATCTAAATCATCAAGTGTAATATCAAAAAATGGCGGTGGATCAAGAGCGTACAAAGCTCCACATAACAAGCTCTGGCGTTCGGTCTCTGTGTAATTTGTTAAACACATCACCTAAGAAAGCCATGGAAAATAAGGATCCTGAAGTGTTATTGATTGATCTGATATCATACAATCAACGCTGCTCCACACAGCATAGCCGAGAAAATTAACAGGGCATGTTTTACCATCTTTGTCAAGGCCCTCTTCGACTTGCTGTATTTCGTCTTCCTGTTTTTTATCGGACACAGTTTCCTGTTCAACACATCTTTTTGATCGTTGCAACTCCAATTTGCTACCATCCTTTTTAAGGACTTGAACTCTCAGGTAAAGGTAACGTTCAAATAAATTCGTATTAAGCAAATCAGTTTTTTCCAATTTAAACTCAAGACTGTTCTGATCTGACCGAGGCAGAGCTGTAGCACAAGGAATTTCGACTAATTGAGTAGAAAGGATACCAGTTTGCACAGGTGGTGCAGCTGATCAGGCTAACAACTTGTTACCACACAACATGGCTGCTCAAAAATTTTCTTTGCGTATCTTATTTTGTTTTTGCTTTTTTGGCACTTTTTTGTTTGTTCGGTTTTGGCTTCGGCACTTTTTTAACGGAAGAATTGGTGGGGTAGCTATTGGTTTACCTCGAAAATTAACTGCAAACATGTTTCAGACTTTAATAGACAGCTCACTTAAAGCAACTGTGTCAACGTTAACTGGCTGTAGCTCTCTATCAAATGCAGCTAAACTTAGTTGACTCAAATAAGTTTTACTTAATGGTGTGTAAATTAAAGGATAAGCATTATATGTGACTGAACCTTGCAACCTTGCACAACAAAGGTATAAAATTATTGTTATATATTAACGGAGTTATTTCTCTACAGACGATTAGTACCCAGTCATTTGCAGGAACGAATGCTCTAACTACAGTGACAGCACTTGCTTTAATAGGCGTTGCAACTTTAATTATTAAATTATTTAGAGGATTGAGAAATTTTATATCCATTTGTGGATTATTTCAGTCAGTTTGAGTACCTTTTCCATCTGAAATTACAAAAGTGTACTGCTAACTTCACGATAAATTTATATTTCGTCATTTTCATTTGAATTTCTAAAATGTAAGGCTAAATTCACGACCGGTCAAACTAAACTATTACTTCTGTGTACGGTCCAAGGCCGGACTAGCTTATTTTCACAATCATTCAAAATTGAGCGCGCAAGTTCAGTCTGGGTGGAGTTGTTGTCAAGGTCGGTTGGGCGCCATATTTTCTCTTTACGCTCTATTGATTCCTTTTGTCCGAGCGCCGCCTTTTGTGTTGCTTCTCCCGCTCTAGGAGTTTTGGAGTCTGGTTTGTGCTGCTACTGTTTTTGTGTCTAAATTCTGTTTTGGTGCCTGTTACTGAAATTTATTATTATCTGTTTGATTTGAATTGGTTTGGAATAACTATTGAAAGGTTGTTTAAAGTAAATCTGCATCACTTTTTAGTTTTTGCCCGTGTTGTTTTGCAGTTGGCTAGGGTAATTGGACGGTAGGAGTCTGACCTGCGCACACTCTGTCGAATCGTTGCAATCTTCTAAATTTCCAGGAATTCGCTTGTCGGGGGTCACGCTCTCAGAGCGTACTTTCTACAAGTTTATTTCTGTGATTAAATTCGTTTGTTCAGAGATCGTTTAGTCTAAATCTCTACACATTGCATTAGCTCATCCACTGCTTCCTCTAATATTTTAATATTTTTACACCCGGTAACCACACCCTTGCCGCTATGAAAAATTAACAGGGTGCACTGTTGCAGTCATATGTACATACCTGGGAAAAGTTCCGGTGTATACAAAACAACATACTTGCTTCGCAACGTTTCATAAAACTCAAATAGATTTTTGTTTTGAAATCATAAGAAGCAACAATACTGCAAATCGTTGTGCTAAATTCTGAATTTACATGGAAATCTTGATTGATTAAAAATTGTCTGCACTGACTTAGTCCATCCAATGCATCTGCTAATGTTTTTCTCCCAATACAAACAATTTTTCCATTGCTAATATTTGACACGCATTACCTGGGGCCCGTTGCATAAAAGATATTACTAATAGATTATTAGTGATTAGTTGATTAGTGCAGCAGTATTAATGAGCAAAGCTATTAATCGAACCAACAAATTTTGGTGTTTTCAGTATTATTTTGTAGATAATGAAGTGATTATTTAAAAAATGACCAAAACTTTCTATAATTTTCTCCAACTCAATAGTTTGATCACAAATATCAGAGAAAATGCGATTTTTGAAGGTTAATCCTTTGGATTAGTCCAAATTTTAATTTTACACCAGCTTAGAATATATAGTTCGTTAGAGCATCTCAAATGCTACAAAACGACATATAGAATATCGCTCAGGCTCTTCCGCAACTTTAGCTATTTTTAATCAAACTGCTACACTAATCAACTAATCACTATTAATTTATTAGTAATACCTTTTATGCAACGGTCCCCTGTCGGCAATTTCAACGTAGATGCGCTAAAGAGTTTCTTATTGTACTTGACCCTACATAAGGCTGATTTGGTTAAGTTTACTGAGCAGGAAAACTTTGTAGATACTATTACATTAACAATCGTGTAATTCATTTAGAAGTTGCATCATCAGTTTACCAAGAACATTAGCTCCAGGCCAGCACTTGGAATAAACACCAGCACAATCATTTATAAGAGCCACATGACCAATACTTATTATATATATTACACTCAACAAGCAAACAATTACCAGAACTCAACAGAAACTGTTTCAACTGCTCGTTTTGAAAAAACTTAGCCCTTAAAGCACAATACATCAGCAGCCACTATCATCTACTTTCTTTTGTCAAAGTTTTGAATACGCTTGCCCAATTGCTTACAATAAGCAGCTGATTTAGTATTCATTTTCATGACAGAAATATCACAATTTTAAAAAAACTAGGCCTTTTCGTTTTGATAATACTGTTCAACAGAAGATTACGTTTGTCCATTTAGTTCAAAAACTACAGTTATAGAAATTGCTGAAAGGAGTGTCAACAGAATAAGATGCAATCAAAGGCAGACTTCCTAAGGAAAGCTGATAAAGTGCAGGCATGATGAAACTGGTTTCAACTTTAGGACGGAAATTTATGCTGCATTTGCAGCATCAAAGAATCTGGTTTTAAAAGTGAGCCATTTAATATGAGGCTTCAAGAAGGTACTTTGAAATAACGAAGCATCTAGTGGCCTTTCTGATTTATCGAACTTGCAAAATATTTTATTATATCATATAATGGCGATCCCACAGTACCATCTGGAAACAGTACACGACCACTTTCATCTAATTTTACTGCTGTCAGCTGTTTTAGTAGCTGAAGTGCTTTCACCTGTAAGGAAGGTGGTAACTGGGATACTACAATTGAATTTAGCGCTTTATCAGGGAAATTCTGCTTAATTAGTGGTACTTGCTTAGCCATTTCAAAGTAGTAGCAAACAAAATTTTCAGACGCCGAGCGTTTTTTAAAAGCTGTCTTTTCCGTTTGATTGATGCAGTTTTACTTGCCAAAACTCTCAATTGCCTTTCATGATTTCAACTGCTTTTTTCTGATTTAGTTAACGGAAGATCACCATAAAGAACATTAAGAGCCAGCTCAGATAGCGCCTTTATCAATTCTTTTTCAGCTTTCTCTACAATTGCTAAATTTAATTTTGTTGGTGTTGCACTCATGAACTTTAACGTTTGTAGCCAATTTTTCGCCATTTTTCAAAAGCCTTATTTGACACCTTTAATAATCTGGCTCTGCTAATTGGACTTCACATGGTAATATTCCACTCAAAAAATAATTTTCAAAGCCTCAGTTACCCATTTTGTTTTACCAGAACCAGTCATGCCAGATACCAACACCAACCAACACGATGAACGGAGCTTCAAGAAAAATATTTGTTTTTTTGAACAGACATTTTGTGACGCCAAAGACTTTGTCTCGATGATAATGTTCTACTGCAAATTGGGCATTCACGAGCCATAGCGGTGATAATACGATAGCAATGCATTAATAATGTTTTCACATGCAACAATAACGATGGCAATGATAACATAAGCCATGACGTAATCGTGTAGAACTATTCATTGGTGCTTACTGGTCATCAAATTATTTAAAAAAATTGGTGACGAAATAGCAAAACACTGATGATATTTATCGCAGGTTCTCTTCATTTACCCAAGAGTCTATGCTTGCAGGATATCCTAACCATTTTACAAAATATTGAACTTGTCCCGCAAGTTTTCTTTTCTTCAAAACTTTTTCAATCTTGTATATGTTGTCCTCCTGCAATACCTTTTGCAACTCCTGCTCGTAGAAGCTACCGACAATTTCTTCATTGTTGGCATCTTTTATCTTGAATGTGACTGGATCTGTTGGAATTTGCTCACTGATTGCAAACACCTCTCTTGTCCACAGAGGTAAATAGCTTTTCTAAAAACACCTCTTTCTTTACTTATTCTCACACGATCTCTTACTGAATATTTATATCTGATAATCCTATGTTTTGGAGGAAATAAACGTTTTCTAACTTGTTTTTCATTTGTGTGATTAACATCGATAGGTCGCATCCCTGTGCTTCTATGTATTGAATTATTAAATGATTCAACAAGCTCTGTTGGAGTATGTAAAATACCGATAAATTTTTTTAGTGTCCTAATAACTCGCTCAGCAATGGCCGCTTTGGTGTCCGGATTCTGACTTGTATAGTAAATAGCACCTTTGTTTTTGCAGTACTTTTTAAAATGTTGATTAAAAAATTCACCCCCTTTATCCGACATTAAGTGTTTTGGAACTCGAATAATTTTTGAAATCCCATCAATTATGCTTTTTGGTTGTTTATTTTTCATTCCCTTTGCCCAAAGAAATTTGCTAAAAGTGTCAATGATTGTTAAAATATATCTATAATCGTCATTCCATTTAGCAACCGAAGTCATATCAGCAAGGTCAACCTGTCACAAGTCATCAATACCTTTTGTTACTACGTCTTTTGAAGTAGTCGACGCGGTTTGTGAAGAGTATATGCTTCCTCACCTTCTAACCAATCCTTCACATCCCTTCTGGTTACACTGAGGCCTTTGTTTATGGCTGCAGAGTAAAGCTTTTGAACACTACTTAATGCGGACAATTTAGCCGGACTATAATACAAATTCTCCATTTATTCATACAAGAAAAAACCATTAAAGAAACTTTAATAGAGTCAACATCGGATTGTCATTCGTATAGGAAATGCTGTGATTACCATGTAACCGTTGGACACGGATTAGCTGGAGTATTGAGATTTGTGTGAATGAGAATGAGTTAAAGTTTGTTTAGTTTGAAATGTTGGATAAGTCAGATTAGAATTAGTCTGAATGAGGATTATTCCGAATAGGAATAGTCTGAGTGACTAATTAGTTAGAGTGAGGTGAGTAAGAATGGGAATTAGTAGAATTAGTAAGAGTGAATATATAGAGACAAGACAAGACGACGACTTCGGGTATCAGTTTACTTCATCAAACTGAACACTTACACAAAAGAGACCTCCCTTTTATACTTAACAAGACCCCCTTTTGGGGTTATTAAGGTGATGATGAAAGGAAGATGTTTTGAATTAGAATTAGGTTAATAAATTGGAAGTTAGGTTTTGTTACGTATAGAAAGGAGTTCATCAGTACGCTGTAATTATTGCAAGACAGGAGGCCTGTCCTCAGGTGATATGAACTAGTAAACTGTTTGGTTTCAAGAGTTTAATAGTTCGTTGACCACCCAAGGGCCACTTAACGGCACAATTTTACACAGTGTAATTTGGCATGTATGACAATATGACAAAATGATGTCAAAGTTACAAATGAACAGATGACAATGCATAATATATAATTACATACAATTCTCTAATTACGACGACATAATACGATAATGTCTGTAACTTAAGTTTGTACATGGTCAGTTTTGGAAGTTTCAGTCACTTAATTACACCCCCTACCGTCAAGTAGTACATTCTGTTGATTTAGTAAGTAAAGAGTAAAGTCTATTTGTTGGCAAATTAGTTCAAATTTTAAAGGTTCTATCCGTTAGACCTCATTACACCATTTGCTGGCTTAGTATCAGTCCACTACTTAATCATCTACGTACCAGTTTCTTACTTTAGACTGCCATTTCTCTAATCTATCATGATTTGGACCAAGGCCATTTTTATTTTGGTTGTAGTAGCAAACGCTGGAATAGAAAATCTAGATCCTCTCGCCGGATTTAGGCAGCAAGAACACAAGCTTATGATTGATCAAGATCAGGACCTCCCATCACCAGTAAGCTTTGCACTGATAACATTTAAACATCTGAGGAGTTATTTAGTAGTTATATATATACTGGATAAAATCTAAATATTTTACTTGGACAATGAAAATACTGTTTGTTTTTATTGCAAAAAAGACTGTAAAGCATTTAATTCTCAATGCTGGCCCAAAATTCAATCCAATCCCTGCTTTTGTTTGAGTGTATAAGTTGCAGTGAGCTTAAGGTGGAGCGCTGACAGCCAGGACGGGTACGGCTAGGTTCTGTATATATTTGTTTCATTGCGGAAGTATATTTTTATTTGTTTCACATTTTTTGTTTAAGGGAATGGAAAATGATAAAAATGACTCCGAAATAACTGACGTTCTGGAGGTGCTTCCAGTTCTGGTGATCAACGAAGCAGCAAGCACTGGTAGTGTAAATGAAGATGCAACAACCACAGCTGATCATGAAGCCTCATCTGACAGAGGAGAGGATGTGGAGTTGCATGAAATGCAGCCTTTGCATGTTGATGATGACAACGAATGCATAGTCTGCATGGACAACCCGCCAACTTGTCGTCTGAACGGGTGTGGCGATGCTTGCCAAAGAGAACCGCGGCTATGTGAAGGTTGTGTCATTGGAATTGTGATGAATTCCGGCGAACACCAATGTCCCAACTGTCGCGCCCCTTCACGGCCTACGAACCAGCAGACTTTGGATGGATTGTAAGACATTTAAATTTTTGATAATAGGGTTTTTTAAATCAACTTACTTTTTGTTTTAGCATATCCCATCGACTGCTCCCAAGAACCACCTCAGTTGGCTCCACCTCTTCCTCCATTCCTGTTTAACCAGGCCATTCTTTACTTTGATGATGACGCTGATGATGATGTGTCAGAATAGTCGGATAACGAAGACTCAGAATTGGGCGATCCCAGCTATTACCCAACAATTAATTAAAGGAATGATAAGTGACGGACCGAATCTTCTGTATAGCTGTTTTTTTATATATCATGTTCGCGTATGTTTCTAAATTGACTCTTAATTGTGCTTTGAATGACAGTCCCGCGCTGTAGGATTGCATCCCAATTTATTGATAGCAAAATTTATTACTGTCATGTTAACCTTAAACGCAGCAGTAACAATAGTGTGGAATGTAACAGTAAGGTTTTTTGTTATTGTTGGATGCAATCTGCATGCGGACGTCATTTCGTAGTTCCTCTAACTGGTTGTCACGTGATGCACTAATAAAGTAAGTTAAGAAATAATAACTAGTCAAGTGGAGTTATAGCATTGATTTGTTTTAGAATAAAACGTCTTTATTAGAAACTAGCAAAAAATACTTGCTTAATTTTATGAGAGCTGTAATCTTCAGTCAAAATACGTAGTATAGACTTAAAGAAATAAAGTGTTATTCCAGACAACTGAACACAGTTTTTTGAAAAAAATTAAAATGTTTTGAAGCAGATGTTAAAAATTAGTTGTTTTGAATCGGCTGCCGGAAATTTTAAAGTAATATTTTAAAATGTAAAAAAATTAAATTTAAAAGGCTTAAAAATTGGAATTAAAGAAATTAACATTGTTAAAAATTTACAAAAAACATCTGGACCCTCCGGAACCGTGGGAGATGTAATCTAATAAAGTATGTAGTATAAACTTAAAGAAATAAAGTGCTATTCCAGATTGAAAACAGTTTTTTGAAAAAATTAAATTTTTGAAGGAAATGTTAAAAATTAGTTTTTTCAATCTGCTGCTCGAAATTGTAAAGTAATATTAAAAAATGTAAAAAATTAAATTATTTAAAAATTAACATTATAAAAAATAAACATAACTAAAAAATTTACAAAAACATCTGGACCCTCCTGAACCAGCGCCAGAGGTCCTGGTTCGCCTATTTCTATACTACTAACCTTTAAAACTTTAGTTGTTATGGGCTATGGGCATTAGATTGGAATAGACAGTTATGGGAGTCGCAGCTGTCCTGCTTTGTTTTGGGACAAATAAAAAAATCCACGGAATCATTGCAAGTTATGTCCAAGAATAGGAAAGCTTAAGTACCAGTTGATCGGATTCACTTTTGCGTTGACCATGAAACAAAAAGCATGAAAAGATCAATCGCATCGCAATCGAGCAAGCGCATCTCAGCCTTCCTTATCGACAACATAGAAAGTTTCACATGGTACACCATATTACATTCGTTAAACAGGAATACAATATGAGCAGTCGGTGTGCAGACTCAAGTGAATCCATTCAGAAGTCAAACAAGCAGTAACGTGCTGCAGTGATGGAACCGGGTCACTTAGGCTTGACCCGGTGACCCGGTTGAGCCCTGACCCGGCGACCCGGTGACCCGGTTCTCCAGAAAATTCCAAAATCTGCAAAAAATTTTTGATTTTGCCTGGGAAGGTTAAATTTTTGGCTTCCATGTTCCATCACCACCCCGATAAGAATAACTAATACGTTATGTTTGCTCTAAGTTTTTTAAAATTCATTTGATGGTAGCTGTAGCTTTTTCTAAATTTATGCAGATTTTAATAGCAAACCAATAATTTATCCGTCTGCGAAATTTTGCAGGTTCTAATATGAGTACTTGTCCAAATACACGGAGTATATATTTTTTAAAATTTGGTTTTCATTATGTATTGCGTTAAATTAAATTAAATTTTTCACTTACCTTCGACATTTACCTTGGTTGCGAAAATAATCTGCAAACCATATTTTACTGAATACAGTTATGCAATAATCATAAACTTATAAAGCTAAAGCTGAAACGCTAGACAATAATTTGCCAGAGACAGACAGATTCAAATAAGATCATGCTGCGAAAATGCTCAAGACTAAAATATAGAAAACAATGCCAATTAATATTGGACATTGAACAAAAATTTAAGCTAAAATTTTCGCTTGGTAAGCCAAAAATTTCTAAACTTTGGGGTAAATTCAGAAAACCGGGTCAAGACCGGGTCGAAGCTCTTGACCCGGTGACCCGGTGACCCGGTCCAAAAAGTGACCCGAACTGACCCGGTGACCCGGTGACCCGGTGACCCGGTTCCATCTCTGACGTGCTGCACATTTGCTTGCATCAGATGAATATTTGAAATAACAACAAGGATATATACCAGTTGCGCGCACAGACAGTCTATCTATTCCGGTGAAAATCTGAGATAAATTCGCTATCAATATAAACGCTTCGTATTCGTATTATTAATCATCAGATCATTATTGTAACGTAAAAATTTAGAAGACCAACATAGAACAGGAAAAACGTGAATTGTACATGCATGTATATTGGACGTGACATTGGTTCCCCCACGTGTAGATGTGAATGCATGTTGGATTAGTTATTTTGCTGATTCCCTAGACAGTCTCACCAGTTTAGTTTAGCTTGCATGTTTTGTTGAGTTGCAAATAGAACGTTCGCGGCGATTGCAGCAATTAAAATGATTATTCTTGCACTCTACAATTATAATAAGAAGAAGAAAGAAAAAGTAATTAAAATTTAAAGAAGAAGAAATCTGAAGCTTCATGGTACTTTTCACAGCTTGATATTTCACTACTTACAGAGAAATTATTATTATTATTATTATTATTGACTCAGCATCTTCCGCAACGAAAATATTAGCGCCTGCAATTAAATGCAAAAGAGCTAGGAACTTGCTACTTGCTGTAATCGATAAACTGTATAACCAGTTATGTGCATGCTCTTATAATCTGTTTAACCCGCTCATAAACAGTTCCTTCAATGCAGAGTCAAATTACAGGGTTGTCTTATAAAATCTACAAGTTCGGTTTTGAGTTTATAGGATTACTGTTTAAAAAACTACGAGTTTTTTAATGTTTGCTTCAATAACTTTTTGTATTTTTTCCACTTGAATCGTTTCTTACTTGTGAAAACCTATGTCTATGTTTAGCTTACGATGTATTGCCCGAAATGGACTAAAGCAGTTGGCACTCAAGATTATATTGATTTGAACTTAACTTATGCTGAAAAGAAACTTCTGACAAAAACTTGGTGCGGTACTTTGGATGAAATGACAAAATTTGCCCACTTCGTATATCAAGAAGCATTTCAACATGATTGTTCAATGATAGATCTATTTCCTGGTTTAAAGGATATTGATACTACTAAATTGGAAAAGTCGCAGATTGGATCTGCTTTGTCCAAAAATCCCCATTTTATAACCATGTCAGTAAAACCAATTCAAGCTTTAGATAAATTGATACGCAGCATTGATGATATCAATGGAATTGGAAAGAAAACAGCCATTGAAATAGGTAACCAGATGTAAGGAATTGCCAGTTCAATGTCATAAACGTGCACATGGAAATTTTGCACAATTTTCATATGTATTTTATGTGCGGTATAACTTAAACTATTTGCGGTAAACTTACAACGACTTTATCCATGATAAAAATGATGAATTAATTTGAGTACCGATAAATGTTTTATTTCTCCATTGGGAATGGCTACTTATTTGATGGGATAAATTCGTAAATGGCTTTTTATTATTTTAATTAGTATTGCAACTAGGCAAAGCAAAAAATAAATTGAAGGATGGATTTCGCCATGAACCAGGCTCAAGCTGGTGATGTAGTAGCTTTCGGGGGTTGGGTGTTAAGTTTCTTCAAGATCGTTTCAGTTTGAAGCGCGCCTTCTCCACTTGATTTTAAATCTCTTTTCAGGCAAGCGTCATCGTTCATACGTACCCATAAAAGGATCACGTAGTCATTTGTATTGGGATGTATTTGAAATGGCCATCATACAAGCAGTGGCAAAACTTATTTTGGAAAAGTGTGAAACAGAAACTCGAGTTTCTAATACTGACCAGAATGCTATGAAGGCTTGGGTGAAGTTCATTCATTGGACAGTTACAACTGTTAGATTAGCTGCAACAGATTAGAGAAAGCGTCCAATCAGAGGAACTACTAATCTCCCAAGGCCAAAGTAACATACTTTTTATGAGAAAATTTTGTTTGAGTATATTTGCTTAATAAATATAAGTGCTATAATTTTTATTCATAGATTTGTCAAGTACCTTAGCAAAACAAATGTGGTGCTTTGTATACTTCCAGTGTTGTTGCACCATGTATCTACTACTATATGAAACCTTGTGCTGCGGTGCAATCCAGTATTTTTATACTAAATAATTCTAAGAAGATTCCAACTGAAACACCTTGCCAATTTGGTTTTGCTTAGCCTATCCGTTTCATTTTTTCGATGCAACTATATTGCTATTTCGGATCAAAAAAGTGGCAATTTTTCAAAAAGGCGAACTCACATTTACATTTCGAAATAGTGTGTCAAAGCTGACACCTAAGCGGTACCGAAAATCACATAAAAATTTTTTTATCAACTGAGCAAGCAGTGGCAAAGATCAGGCTTTTAAAATTGGAAAACTCTAATTAAAATTAAAACCTTAACTGATTTTGTCATCCTTGTGCGTTAGTTTGTGTGATTTGGGATGGAAAAATTTTGCTTAAGGTGCTGGTTTCCTTTCGGGTATTTTTCACTCATGCGGCCTTAATTTTTTAATTAAATCACTAAAACTTACAAAAGAACCTATTTCCGTGCTCTTTAACATTCTGGGACCAGTCCCGTATTTTTTGGCCCAAAGATAAGAAAGTTTTGGTTTTTGGCCTTAGGTTCCCAGTAGGTAGTCAGGATACGGGATTGGTTGTGACAGCTGGAAAGAGGACACGAAAATAAACATTTTTGCTTTTACAACTTTTGAGCTATCTCCTGTGGTTAAGTCAGTACAAGCAAAAAACTGTTTTGAGGGTCAAAAAATGGCTATTTTTGTGGAAATCAGTTTTTTCAAAATTACTGCCACATGTGAAGGACAAAGTTGGCTTAGTTATACCAAGAGTACATAATAACTAAGAGTGTGACAAGCGTCCCACTCTTAGTTATTAGGCTGCAGACATCATCTGCACAATAACGGCCTACCCCCCCCCACAACTGAGTACCTGGTGACCCCCCCACAACTGAGTACCAGGTACACAATTGTGTACAAGCACTCACTTGTATGTTTACATGTTGAAGCTCAAAAGTGGCCAGCTGCTGATAGAATGTTTTTGGCTTCAACATGTAAACATACAAGCGAGTGCTTGTACACAATTGTGTACCTGGTACTCAGTTGTGGGGGGGATCACCAGGTACTCAGTTGTGGGAGGGTAGGCCGTTATTGTGCAGATGATGTCTGCAGCCTAATAACTAAGAGTGGGACGCTTGTCACACTCTTAGTTATTATGTACTCTTGGTTATACTCAATCGATACATCGTCCAAATGCACATTTTATGAATGCCTATTAGCCGAACTTTATTGCTTTAAGCTAGAGATTTGGCCGAAAAACCATTTTGGCGAAACTGCGATTATTTTGTTTTGAACATCGATTTCTCAAAAACTACTCGACGGATTCCGGAGATTTTCGGCAGAATCGAAATTCGCACTCAATCGATACATCGTCTAAATGCACATTTTATGAATCCCTATAAGCCGAACTTTATTGCTTTAAGCTAGAGATTTGGCCGAAAAACCATTTTGGCGAAACTGCGATTATTTTGTTTTGAACATCGATTTCTCAAAAACTACTCGACGGATTCCGGAGATTTTTGCCAGAAGCGAAATCGTACTTCTGCGGAGGGACGTTTTTCTTGGTTGTAGCTAAAACAACTCCAGTTGCGAGAAAACTGAATACAAAGCTGCGAAATTTCGTGTCGCCGCACATTTTCCGGATTTTCTGGAGTATTCAGGCTTGTTGAGCCAAATCCAAAAAACGTCCCTCGGCCCTTATGTCCTATGCATGATAGCATAAGAAAAAATTTTGGCCGATTCTTCAGTTTAGAGAAATCGATGTTCAAAAATGTTTGGTCTATATTCATCCTGTTAGATGTCAGCACGTCTGAAAATTTCTGCTATTTTTTGGCTATTTTTGCCAGTTTCGTAAGCTCATGTAAATCTACAGGTAACAAGCTTTAGAACGATGTATAAAACTCTTTCCAACTCACAAGATTGCGAAAGTTATAGTGTTTCAAAGAAATCGCCCCAAAAGCACTGCACAAAAGGATACCACCACCTTAAGGAAATTGTTGCTGCATGCTCTGCGCGAAAACCTAGTAAACCTATATTAATTTTAGAAGTCGTAGTTTTAGAATTGTAGTTTGTATGAAGAATTCTCGTCACGAGGACTCCTAAAATATTTGATGTTATGGGTCTTTGATGAATATTACATGCTATTTATTAGTGTTCGCAGTTTTCGACAAACGTTTTCTGTTAGACTTAGAAATTATGGGCGCACACAATGATTCGATTTATTCACAGTATAACGAGTCAGCACATAAATTTACGTCCACTATGGTATGACATCTCACATTGTTCTAACAGCTACTTTCCTAATACACTCACTTTGCTTTTAGGGTGGCATAGTGACCTTCACATTGACGTGACTTGAGTTTAACTGATTGTAGCGCTGTTTCTTTAGCATCAAACTAGAGATCATAGCTCCCACTGAACTGTTCAAACTTGTTCGCTGCTTTCTCCTTTTTAAAGTGTTGTAACTGTTTAATCAGCTACTTTGTCTTTCTGTGATCAATTCCCAGGTTTAATCTTGCCCACATTTCTGACACTGGATATTTGCTTTCAAATAGCTTGCTTGTGCTTCATGTAGTACTTTAGTCTGTACATTTCTGGAAACATCAGGTTCCCACCACAACAAAATGTACCCGTATCGTAGTCCAATTATACACCATGGTACGTGAAACTGTACTTCCAGCCAGATTCTACCCTAAAATCAATCATCCATGACTGAAGATTCTACGATCCTCTCATAAGCGAGTACACCTCGCACCGGATATTTTTTAATCCCTCCACCACCACCACCACCACCACCAAGGTGGTCAGCTGCGTACAACAGCTCTATACATTGGGCTCTCAGGAGCCTCTGTTACAGTACGCAACGAAATGCGCCAAAGCGCATGAATGCAATGCAACATCTCACAGTAATTACCATGTAGCCAAGCACCAGTGTGTCATATCTAATTAGAAATCTATCTAAATCGAAAAACTAAAAAGACATGTACATACTAAACATCTTTTTACTTGATTTCCCTGATTCTCCTCCCCAAAGAAACGCAAATAAACCACAGAACTATCAAACATCACAGGAAAGGTCACAAGACGAAATCGCAAAAGAGCATTTGTTGATGACATGCGTTAATAGCCCATCCTGCGAAAAGCCTAAATATTTGAAGTTTGTGACACTCTAGTCAGTTCGCAGTCTATTTGGCTGTTTGGGAGCATTGGGGGCATCAGCAAACCAAAAACTATTCTCGCTTTCGGATAACTGATCTCAAGGCCGAAGGCCGCACATACGTCAGCACGCTAAATAGACAAATTTGGTAAAGCAGATTTAGAAAGCGAAAGCGGTAACGGTCGTCTGCGTTACTGATTATTCGTAGCAGAAAGGATTGGTGCAGTGCCCGCTTAGCTTCTGGTTGAACGAAGAATTTAAGAAATCTGTCATTTGGTTTTGAAATTGGAACCTTCTTCAACAGCAGCACTACAACAATTTGAACACGTCTACGCAAACACATAGCAATTTGAAAGTTATTGAAATTTGAATTCAAGCTGTTTGTATGCATATAAAGCAGTCATAGAATCCTTGACAGTCTGACGCAGTGACGAAATTGTAAAGTCAACTGAAAGCAAAATTTGCATTAATAGTTCCCACAGAGGACTAAGCCAATTGAGCAAAGATTCATCTTGGCCATTTACCGATTTCCGGAACATTTATTGAAAATTTATCAAATTCTAAGGCTTTGTTTGGCCAGCTTTCTTGTTACGTAAAAAGAAAGCTATGTGGAAAGACAATTGGTTAGTCTATCAAACAGTTGGGCAGCTTGATCCACTTTAGACACTTCTCAACTTTATGCAAACAAGAGCGGCACAATGAGTACTCATGTGAAAAAGTTTATCACTGAAAGCTTGCAATGCTTTCTTCATATTATGCTGTGAAATTAAAACTGCCTTGTCTCCGAATTTCAATTTATGCCAGTATTTCATGGACTTTATTATCAGCTCTATTATTATTTTGTGGTTATATATGTTTGCTGACAATAGCTTGGGTATGAAATCAGTACAATTTTGAATATTAGATTAATTTTACGCGTCTTACAAAGCTACTTAAAATTTGAATTCTATCAGTATTGTAACATTACAAGTATTATATTGTCATATGGGAAGCTAGTCTTCAATCAGACTACGCCGACTAAATCACAAATATTAATATAATTGATCTATAAATTATCTATTATAGTTCCAAGCTAAGATTACATAATTGAGTATGGCAGGAGTAGACCGAGGGAGCATACGTACCCTCATTTCGAACGGGCACCAAATTGCGAGGAAATTTTGCTCTCACTAGGGAAAATTGTCACGGACATTTATTATAAGTAAACTATTTTAAGAATTCGAAATAAAATCGGTTGAATTCCTAACGTTTTCAGAATAACTGCGAAAGCCACTAAATGATGTCAGCAGGTCTCTTATGTTTGCTTTGCCCGGGCCCTAACACGCAGTCTTCTGTGTAATAAAGATGCTTTTATGCTTATAAATACGTGTGAGCGAGCAGTGGTTTAAGATAGGGCTTCCATGATCTGTGTGTAAAATCTTGTTTTCCTTTTTAAAGACCTTCTGTTTCTAATTTATGCAATAATTACGCATACATGCTTTTGAACTTTGAAGTAATGGTAGTTAGAAAACCGGAAACATTTATTCTTTATTCTACCTGATGACTCATATTCAATTTTCAACATTAACAGTTCAGTAAAATTCTTCGAATAAATGCAGCACATGCC
>JASAND010026509.1:0-26515 GCA_030248195.1 Trissonchulus latispiculum
GGGCCGATGTTATAAAAATGGGGTTAAGGCTAACCTGGATTAAGTCCATTTTGGGGTTAACCCCGAAATGTTTGGGTTAGGTTAACCCTTGGGTTAACCCTGTATTATAAAGCATTTTTCGGGTTAGGCTAAGTTAAACCGGTTATCGTATGAGTTAACCCCGATTTTAAGCCCAATTTGCTCATGCAATCAGCTAACTCAGCTAGCAAGAATTTAACCCGGTTGTTTTGGGGGTTAACCCTAAACCTAACCTAACCCCATTAGCGAAACCCGGGATTTGCTGACCCCATTTTTATAACATTGGGTAAGGGTTGATAACCCGTTTTCTAACCCGGGTTAGCGATTTAATCGGGTTAAATTGCTTTATAACATCGGCCCCAGAAAAAGGACACTACTTGATTTTGTCTGTTATATGTAACCAGGAAAACTGTATTCATCCTTTAATGCTAAAAATTTTGCAGAATACACGAAAAATAGGGCAAAAATGGGACCGGCCGGCCTGTTCTTGTTCCTGCCGGCTAGCCGGGTTCACAAGCCTGGCCGGCCGAACCAAAAAACCGGCCGGGCAACAACACTATTCGATACATTGACCTGGTATGAGCCCTACTATGGGACTGAGAAAACTCGATATCCTTTCTTTACGGCCTTTCCGCGAAAGGAAGCTGAACTAAAACAAAGTTAAATTGAACTCGGCCTTTAACTCTACTCTACTCTTTTCTAGTCTACACTAATGCACCTTTCAAACAGATTGTCCATTTTTATAAAATCTTAATGATGCAATATTCTGCCAGTTTTTTTGATTAGTGGTTTTGTAACATAATTGCACTACGACGTTGATAAATTTAACATTCTTGAAAACGGAAATGCTAAAAATATTTTTAACAAGCAATAGTTGTATGCAAAGCTTGTTAAGGGTATTGCAAAATCCAACGGACATATACAATTGTTACCTGCGGGTAACAATAGGCCTGCTGCGAGCACGATTTATGTAAGACGTATGAGTGCCCTTCAAATAAAAAGCAAACATCGAACCAGGTAGCTGGTGAAGGCAAATGACAGACCATGATCACCATGAACTTTGTTTTTATACTTATAGAATGCAAAATGCCAGAAGTTTGTTAATCTGCTCAGTGCAATCCCTTGCTCTTAACTTACTTCACTGTTGTGGTGACATTATTCACAAATCCGCGCTTTTCCTTAACAATGAGAGCACCCTCTTGCTATGTTGTTGAGTCCTTGACTAATCTTATTATTCCGCTGGAGCGGAATATATTACCCGGCTTTGTTTATGTAATGCATGTATGTTTTTGAAATTCTGCAATGTCTCCTCTATCTTTAGCACATGGGCTAGTACTTGTATTTTTTAAAGTCAACCGAAAACAATAAAACTAACGGCATCAGCTTTTAGAAAAAATGCATCGGAGTCTGTTTCTAAAGTTTTTTGAATTTTGTGGTATAAATCTTCTGAAATAAAGCAATACGCTTTGGCACTATTTGTAACTCGAATACTACCAAGATGAAAAGAATGAAAGGGACAAGTAGGTTACGTACCAACTTCTTATTTTCCTTTTCCGAGATTTTATTCGGAATGAAGTTAACTGAAGATAGCAGTCCGACCCAAATATTTAAGAAATACAGAAATACTCTCCTGCTAATTAATGAGCTTTTCATTTTTAAACGTGAAAAACATAATATCTATATTAGTAGTGCATGCGACCTCTACCAGACTTGGTTCAAACACTTACGGCTCATCAGTGGAGAAGTGTTGAACGAAGTTTTTTGAATTTTTTGGAAACATTAGACGAAAATATTTGAAAGATTGTTTCGCCGCCAGTCGCCTCAGGAAGTGTTATTAGAGTGATCTAATACAAGAAAACACAAGAAAATACAGGTGTACAAATACCAAAATTAGTTAGTTATAACATTTATTTGATACGTGATTATGACAAAATATACAATGTGAACAACTTGTTTAGTGCATTTTATACTTTGTTTAAATCTAAAAACCATAAAAAATAAAATTTTTCAAAATAAAAATATAAGATATAAATTACCTTTTATGGAGTTCTTATATTTCTCTTAGCTATTGAACAAATTAATAAAATATTTGTGTTGGAAAAACTTTCTTCAACAGTAAGAAAAAACCCAAATAGTAATTACTTCATGAACTGATATATCTATATTTATACTAAGAAATCCCCTCCTCAATTAACAACATTGATTCAAGTTTTCACATTTTAATTTGCATGAGAAAACATAACACAGAAGAACACAAACCAATATAGTTTCCTTTATTTTAAGGGGGAATAATATCTACGAACTCTTCTGGTATATTATGCGAAAGATGCAGTCAAATTCTCTAGTGATTGTTATCGCTCGATCAAGCGGTCGAGAATCAACTTTAGCATTTTCTTTAACCGCCATTTGCTTCTAAACGATAACTTTTCCAATTTCGTCAGCCAAACGATATGCTGATTTGTAATAGGTTCAAAACCCGCATAATCCAAAAGAATTTTAGTTAATTAGAAGTTGTAAAGATAGACTTCTGTATAGAACTGTTTCTGTGTGATTGAGGACTGTGCAATTATTTGCTGATTTTTAATCTGTTCACATCCGCATAATCTAAAAAATCCAAGTTAAGTAAAGTTGTGACGATAGACCTCAGTACAGGACTGTTTGTGATTGAGGAATATGCAATTAATTAAACCGTTTTCCAATCTAACACCAAAATATTTAAACCAGCACACATTAAGTATTAGTACCTACGACATACAGTCGTAGAGGTTCTTAAGTACGACCTAGGTCGTAAAAGGCACAAAGCAAAAGGCACAACGTACGACTGAAAGTCGTAAATTCGTTAAGTACGACTAAGCAGTCGTAAAAAGCAGAGGTAGTATATATATCACAAGACTTTTATTAAATAATTAGTATACAAATTTTAGGAAAAATCTGTATATATTATATAAATTTATGAGAGTATATCAGCTGCTGACATTTTTAGGTAAAAAATATATGAAATGCATAAATTTATCTATTGAAAAGGAAAAGCAGTTAACTAAAATTTGTGTCTTAAAATGTTTTAGGTAAGTACGAAATCGTTAACTATACTCCATTGGGAAGAAATTGTTAAGACGGCGATATTACTTCATGAGAATCCCGCAAATCAGTACCTAGTTGAAACGGGGGTACGCTCACTGGCTGTATGTTTATGTGCTTAAGCTCGAAAACCCAAGCAGTGCATGCGCGAACTTTGTGCCTGCTTCGAGCTTTAGAACACAAACATAGCGCTCAAAATCGTGGATGTATAAAAGCCGGCCCGGCCCGGCCCGGCCCAGGGCCGGGCCAAAACTATATAAAACCCGGCCGGGCCGGAAACTATATAAAACCCGGCCCACTATAAAATGCTGTATATTTTGGGCCGGAAATAGTATAAAACCTGGCCCGAACTCCACTATTAATATTTTGGGCCGGAAATAGTACAAAACCCGACCCGAATTTCAATTTTCATATTTTGGGCCGGAAATAATATAAAACCCGGCCCGAATTTCAATTTTCATATTTTGGGCCGGAAATAGTATAAAACCCGGCCCGAAGTTCATTTCTAATGTTTTGGGCCGGAAATAGTATAAAACCCAGCCCGAATTTCATTTTTAATGATTTGGGCCGAAAATGGTATAAAACCCGGCCCGAATTTCATTTTTAATGATTTGGGCCGGAAATAGTACAAAACCCGGCCCGAATTTCAATTTTCATATTTTGGGCCGGAAATTGTATAAAACCCAGCCCGAATTTTAATTTTCATATTTTGGGCCGGAAATTGTATATATAAAACCCGGCCCGAATTTCATTTTTAATGTTTTGGGCTGGAAATAGTATAAAACCCGGCCCGAATTTCATTTCTAATCTTTTGGGCCGGAAATTGTATAAAACCCGGCCCGAATTTTAATTTTCATATTTTCATATTTTCATTCTGGGTGAGCGTAAGCAGTGAGCTTAGAAATTCGTTTGTGTAAAACTTAAAAACTTGAGTTGAATTTCTGATGATATTATTGTAGGAAAATGCTAAAACGCCTCATTTTTGGCAGTTCTGCATAAATTATAATGAGGTTGATCCTAGAAACATGATCATCACTTGTACTGGAATCTGCTAATCCTTAATGATTGGACGGCTCGCGGACTGGCCAGCTGAAGTCTTCCAGAATTTGAGTAGAATTTAGTTAATTTTCCCTTTCTATTTTTGCAGTTTCCAGCAATAAAGCCAATATGGACTATTATTGATGAGTGGATCAATCATGAAGTCGAACAAATAAATAAAGTTCGGGACGGGTTTTATACTATTTCCGGCCCAAAATAGTAAAATTTAAATTCGGGCCGGGTTTTATACAATTTCCGCCCAAAATATGAAAATTAAAATTCGGGCCGGGTTTTATACAATTTCCGGCCCAAAATAGTAAAATTGAAATTCGGGCCGGGTTTTATACAATTTCCGGCCCAAAATATGAAAATTAAAATTCGGGCTGGGTTTTATACCGTTTCCGGCCCAAAATATGAAAATTGAAATTCGGGCCGGGTTTTATACTATTTCTGGCCCAGAACATTAAAAATGAAATTCGGGCCGGGTTTTATACTATTTCTGGCCCAGAACATTAAAAATGAAATTCGGGCCGGGTTTTATACTATTTCCGGCCCAAAATATTAAAATTGGGGTTCGAGCCGGATTTTATACTATTTCCGGCCCAAAATATACAGCATTTTATAGTGGGCCGGGTTTTATATAGTTTCCGGCCCGGCCGGGTTTTATATAGTTTTGGTCCGGCCCCGTGCCGGGCCGGCCCGGCTTTTATACATCCCCCTCAAAATTCTTTGAAGCGATGGGTCTAATTTGCGGGGGTGGGCCGTTAGCGAGCAGAGCATAGTTTTTGCTCTGATAACATAGAGTGTGCCTAGTGGCACACTCTTATATTATGTACTCTTGATACTACCAAGAGTACATAATAACTAAGAGTGTGACAAGCGTCACGCTCTTAGTTATCAAGCGAAAAACATCATCTGCACAATAACGGCTGACCCCCCCACAACTGAGTATGTGCACTTCAAATATTTTTGCCCGCTATGCCTACGTTCTAAAGCTCAAAAACACAACTAGTCAGTTGGTTCAATGTGCGTCTGTAGCGAGCTTTAGAACGTAGGCATAGCGGGCAAAAATATTTGAAGTGCACATACTCAGTTGTGGGGGGGGGGGTCAGTTGTGCAGATGATGTTTTTTGCTTGATAACTAAGAGCGTGACGCTTGTCACACTCTTAGTTATTATGTACTCTGATACTACGCAGCCGTTTATCAATTGGTAAACGTTCAGAGACAGAATTCAGTAATAATTCTCAGTATTGCACGCGGAATTGAGATTAGGAGACGACTAATATTTTGATTAGTTACGATTAGTCATTTAATTAGCAATAAATCTAGTCCAATTAATTCTGAATTTAATGTCGTGCTAGGCCTGGTATTGGGAATCGCCTGAGAAATCTTTACAACAGAAGTTGGAATAGTGCAGTGGTTAAGACATTTCGTTCGCTGCCACCGCAATGACCCGTACACGATTCTCATTTGGATGTGGTTTTTAATTTTATAAAAAGGTTTAAAAGAAGACGTACTGGGGCCAGTGTTATCAAAATTGGGTTGAGTTCAACCCGGGTTGAATCCATTTTTGGGTTCAACCCTAAAATTTTCGGGTTGGCTAAACCCCGGTGCTCAACCCGATGTTATCAAATATTTTAGGGTTGACTTATCTTTTCCAGCGTTAATTCGGTTCTAACTCAACCCAAATTGCAAACCCAACCTGTTTTTTCAGCCCGGGTTGATTCAACCCGATTTTGATAACACCGGGGTCAACGTTTTCAACCCAATCTCAACCCGGGTTAGGGTTTCAACCCGGGTTGAGATGCTCGATAACATCGGCCCCAGAAGTTTAATACAGGTGTTAAATATGTCAAGAGAAGACCCTAAACTTTATTTGAGCTGGTTATAGAACGTGGTCGGTAAACATGAAGACCTTACAAAATTTTTGGGGCACCAAAAATTTGGGACGTTACGAAAAAGTAGCTTCTATTTTTCTCTGTGCCCAAAATTTTGAAGACATTCTGTAGAATACAGTCTTTGGAAGCTGTCTCAGATTAGATTTTACATGAGAATACGCTTGATGATGCTGGACTAAATATATTTGAAACCGAAAATCTTATTTACGATTACGATTCGTCAACAGCACAATAGCGGGAATATTGCCCCTTTTAGGAGCATACTTGTTTTTCTATTTCAAGGTAAACCTAATTTGCATATCACTCCTGTTCTAAAATTGTTGCAGTGTATATGTGTAAATTATACAAAAACCTATGAAATTCATTGGACACGTGTAATAGTTTCTTCCAAACCGATTATAGAAGACCTGCTGCGTCGTGACGCAGCAGGAAAAACCGATTATAGAAGACCTGCTGCGTCGTGACGCAGCAGGAAAAATCGTGGTGAACACAAATTTCTTGATTTTAAGCCAGTTGTGGAATTGCAACCTCAAGGTTACTTGTTTAGGTAAAGTTTATTATATTGAAATTCAACCCTATGCCAATGCCAATGCCAACTTTTGTAAATCAGTCGCAAGTCTTCATTCCAAATTCAGCTGACCTCTTTTTCACCAGAAAATATTTTATTACTATATATCAAACAGTAGCTAAAGCAAAAGCTAACTAAAGCGAAAACTGTATATGTATATTTTTACAATTCTATTGAATTGTGTAATAGTTTGAGTTCATTGTCAGAGTGGGACTGCAAAAATTTTTGTTATGGTACCAAATACCAACACTTTTCGGCATCAGTCACCCTGCAGGTTAAATTTATAAAAGAATTAAGCTGAAATATGCCGCAAAATTGTTTTATTTTAATGGCAAACAAAAAATAAGCATTAAAATTGCAATTTTGTTTTCGGGTACCCTACAACTGCTCGGGTACCCGGGTACCCGAAGTCGGGTACCCGGGTAGCGTTGCAATTACCCGACATAGGGCTTCGGGTTGTGCCGGGTACCCGGGTCCAATTTTTTGGACCCGTGCCCATGCCTACTAATTATGGCGTTGCTGCAGCGACCGATGCTTTAGAACTGCTACTACTTTGTTCGTGTAACCAGTGGCAGGGACTATGGGTGATTTTGTTGTGGCAACGCAGTAGCAAGAGTTGTTAATTCTATTCTGAAAGAATAAGAGTAGGGCTCCTCTTCACTGCATTGCGTAACTGTGCTCCGACATACGCAAAAGTTCCCCCATTGGGTGGGGAGGGGGGGTGGGTCGAACTAACGAGTATCCATCCCACTTGATAGTGGCAGTCAACAGATTGCAGTGAAGAAACAATCAGGGTCTACAATCACACTGCAGAAAACAGAAAAGGTTAGAACGATAGGTACCAATTCAAGACCATACATATAGGCCAATAAGTGACATAATATGATACATGCATAAAATATCCTTGGGTTGTAATTACCCTGTACATGCTTGCTACCCAAAACTGAGGATACGATGGATAACATTATGTGAATCACTCACTACGATGTGCTACAGACACAGTCATACAAGTTATGTGCGTTCACTCGCTGACCACTCTGCCAGACTGATACTAGTATTCGGCGGGCGTCGTCAGTGGCGTACCGACATACTAGTTGCAGCTTTTGGTTTTTGAGCGCCCTGATTGAAAAGGAATTGAAAAGCGTTTCTGCCCTGTGGTCCCATTCACACGTGTTGTTTAGTGTTTACATGCAAACAGAAAACATAGACCCTGACCTCATTGCTGAGACAGGTATGAGTAAAGTAGAAAGTATTTCCAGGCAAGCCTGGTAAATAGTACGCACAAGGCGTAATATATCTTGAAATAAGTCAAATAAATACCATACATTCTTAATTAATTAGTAAATAATGTGTTCTTACGTTATTTTCATCAGTAAGTTGGAATTTTTCTTTGATCCTTTAAGTGTTTTGTCTAAGCTGCGTAAGAACATCTTCTTTGAATGTCCTCTATTCAGACAAGTTTCAAATAGATCTTTATAGATTTTTCTGAGATGAATTAATTTGTCATTTATTTCACAGATTCGTGTTAATTGACAGATTATTGTATTTTTCATAATTTTACTGGATATATGCAGAAACCAGCTCCCAGTTTGGTGAAAGGGGATGGGGTTAGCGTAAAGGTATGCGGTATTTTCAGCCTATTTTCAAAAAGGACCCCCGTTAGAGACGCGAGTGGACACCTCAAACAGTAACATGCCGTTTTAGCAGCTTTGAAAGACAAATACTTCTGTGGCCAATGTTATGAACGCCCAAACCCGGGGTAAGTCACTAACCCGGGTTAAATTCATGTGTTAAAGATAACCGAGTGAACCCATGTTAGCGACTTAAGGGGGGGGTCGCGAATTTTCGACCATCTCCGATTTTTCTCATTTTCACATATTTTGTAGTCCCCATGGGTCCCCAAAACAAGACAGTTGCGTTTACTGCAAAACTTTCCCTGTCATTCACAATAGTCCTCCAAAGGTACTTCGACATGTGTTAAACATTAACATAGGAAAACGAAAAAGTTAGGTAAATTTCGCGGTGACCAAAAGTTTGAGCTCTGTGCAAGAGCAACTGAGCTATCACTTGCCAAAATGTTAATCTGAACTAGATAGCGTGTTAATATCTATATGAGGTGTGTTTTCGTTAGCTCTGCGATTTTCTAGAAATTTTCAAAGTTGGATGAAATTCTGACTTAACAAAAATGCCACCGAAGAAATGTTTCGTCTTGCCCTGAACTAACCATTCACTGCACAAATTTCGCGTATAGATATTAACACAGTACACAAATAGAGCTTCAATTTGCATACGCACAATCCCTGCTGCTGCTTGGGAGTTGATCACACTTTTGGTCACCGCGTTGGCGTTTTGCCTCAAAATACGCCATTTTCTCAAATTTTTGAATATAATGGTCCATAAGTCGGGTGAAAGCCGTTCTATCCTAACCAAACTCGGTGTGCCAATTTGCACATATGAAAGGAAGATGTGTGCTACATTCCACTGCAATTGCTGGTGCTTAACTGTGGACGCATGCCTCAGTGCGATGTCGGAGACCTATAGTCAAAAAATGGCAAATTTTTAAGTTTTTCAAATATATATAGCCAAATTTTATATCAAATTGAAGCTCTCGATATCCTGAACATTTTATCTTGTTGCACATAGTCTCTACAAAGCAGTATGAGAAAGTTAGAGCGCGTTAAAGTTTGAAGTATTACAGTCGGAAGGTGATTGGCGTATCATTGTCATTTGCACAGCAATAAATACCCCCAGGTAGAGGCTTCAATTTGATCTATCTATTGGCCATGCCGCAGTCTTTTGTCATCCTATGTGCACACGACTTCGAAGCCCTCAGCAAGGCATGGTGGCGTAAATACTAAATTGTAGGAATTTGAACTGCAAGCAATATCTCTTATCTGGATTGATCCTAGACGCTAAAAATTTGTCTTGTTTTTGGACACATATGGGGGTATATTCTAGCCAAAAATGAGCGATTAATCGGTGACTATAAAATTTCGTTCCCGGCGACACCCCACTTAACCCAGGTTTAGACGTTGATAACATCGACACCTGGCTCGCTGTAGCCTCGGTGGCTCAGTTGGCAGAGCGTCGGAGGGTTAATCCGGAAGTCGTGGGTTCGAAACCCACCCGAGGTCCGACTGTTTCGGTTTTCAGGTGCTGAAGTTACAATTGAAGTTTGCGTCATAGCAAGAGTACATAATAACTAAGAGTGTGACAAGCGCCTCTCAGCTATCAGGTTGGGGACATCATCTGCACGATAACGGCATCCCCCACACAAATCAGACCCGTGACCCTCCCCACAAAACAGACCCTAGTGGATTTGACCCCCCCCACAAAATGGACCCTAGTGAAATGACCCCCCCCCACAAATCAGACCCTGGTCAACCACCCCCTCCCCACAGAACAGACCCTAGTGGATTTCACTAGGCCGTTATCGTGCAGATGATGTCCCCAGTCTGAGAGTTAAGAGTGCTGCGCTTGTCACACTCTTAGTTATTATGTACTCTTGGTCATAGTAAAGATAAGAGCTGATTCTTTGCGGTGGGAGTGCTCTGTCCAAAGTTCGCTATATTGCCGTCAAAATGTCAAATTTTTTGCTGGGATCTTGGCTAGATGACAGTGGCGCAAACGTAAGCGGGCCATGTGATATCCCTGCTTTGGCTGGCGGGTGAGATTCCAAGAGAGTTAATCCACTTCCCATAGCATTCCTAAATTGGGGTTGATTCATGCTCCGATAGAGTAGCGGAGAAACGGAAAACGTCCCATCTGTTTTCCGTACTCCGTTTCGCCGTAGGCCCATTAGAGCATGAATAAGCCTTTAGCCACAAAAAATTTCCGAAAAAACGCTTTTCGTTTACTCAACATCTGCATACAGCTGATACAGGTACATTATTATTACAATACATAAATCACATAGAAAAGACTGAATCAACAACCACTCAACATTAACGCATGCTCACAACAGATTACAGAACTGTGCGGGGGCCACATGCTACACTCAGAATGTACACAGGACAGACTCCTATTAGACAGTTCTTCCCATCGACGCAAAGGCACCCTCTTTACTCTCGGACAACCCCATCCCATCTTGGAACTTGGAGGGGGGGCTCAATGAGCCCTGTGGGTGCTGCGCTGTGCTGCCTTTTCCTGCTGCTCTCGTTCCCAGGGATCCAGCAGGTCTTCCAGGGGGACGCGTCGCTCCAGCGGGGCCCAGGGATGAGGAGCAGAGGAGTCCACCCGAGTCACTCGGAGCCACTCCCAATAGTACTCATCAAATCGGAGCAGACCCTTCCCAACATAGTCACTTCGCAGATAGACTGACATTGCGGAGGCTCTTTCTTTGACGTCACGACAAGCCACCTAAAACCGGCATTAGGATGGATGAGAACACTCACAACAGGTTCCTTGTGACTTGTGTCTTGAGTGAAGTTACAGAAAATACCATCAAAACTGACACAGAGATCGAATCACACACGTATATGCCATATCTGATAAAATCTTCCATCCTTCGTGGATCCGCCTGCTAGCTCGCGTTTACCTCAGTTTCTTGGTCTAGTCTAGTGCATTGTGCGATGCACACAGCAAGCAAGTGTGGAATTAAAAATTCATACTGAATTTCATTTTCATTTCAATTTCATTCATACAGCCATATTGAATTTGAGCTTTAAATTGAATGTTCTTTTGTTCGAAGTCATAAAAATCCAGTTTGACTGAATTCAATTGAGTCAAATCAAATTTGGTGGTTCTGGCATTTTATGACTTCAAACAACAGAAGTTTTAAGTTGCAAAGCTCAAATCCGTTCCAATTTGACTAAAATTTAGAAGTTTTAAGTTGCAAAGGTCAAATCCGTTCCAATTTGACTAAAATTTGTCTGAAAATCCAATCTGACTTCCATTATCTGATGGTAGAGAGAGAAAATCCAACATCCATAATCGAGCATTACGAAAAAAGACTGTGAAGAAACCGGTTTGGAAGAAGAAATCTCAAGCAGAAGGATTTAAGCCATTACCGCTTTTCGAACTCTCTGCCTCATCTGGGCAATGCCCTCCTCGATGAGTCGGAGGCGGTCCTCAGTGGGACGGGCGCCGATCTGACTCATGTGTCGCAGCAGGTCGCAGAGGAAGTGAGCATCACTCAGGGAGAGGGCGTGTCTCAGCATGTAGTACAGCTGATCCCCGGACGGCTGCAGACCCAACGCCTACAACACAAAGCAAACCAAAAACCTAAAATGACAGTAGTGAGTGCTCCAAAGTCGGTCCACAGGAGACAGCAGATACGTGCTACCAAGAGTCCATGATTTTCTTCTATATATTAGAAGAAGAGTAAGCCACTAGAGGGCTCCTCTTCTTGGCATTGCGTAACGGTGCTCCGACCACAATACGCGAATGTTCCCCCGTTTGGGGGGGGGTCGCCAAATCATACCCCCTCCCCGTTTGGTGGGGGGGTAGGCAACAGCCAATCAGATTGCAGAAACCCCCTCCCCGTTTGGTGGGGGGGTAGGCAGGCTGATTCTGGCTTTTGAAAAAAGGGT
The DNA here is from genome assembly GCA_030248195.1 of Trissonchulus latispiculum. Classification (NCBI taxonomy): domain Eukaryota; kingdom Metazoa; phylum Nematoda; class Enoplea; order Enoplida; family Ironidae; genus Trissonchulus; species Trissonchulus latispiculum. Next base: position 12,133 of record JASAND010026509.1, read on the forward strand.
CCCCGTTTGGGGGGGGGTCGACACAAGAGGTCCCCGTTTGGTGGGGGGGTATGCAAAAGGGGTCCCCGTTTGGGGGGGGGGGTTACAAAAAGTGGTCCCCGTTTGGGGGGGGGGTCGCCAACAGCCAATCAGAATGAGCGAAACTTAGCCTGCTTGAGCGACCCCCCCCCAAACGGAGGGGGGGTTTCTGCAATCTGATTGGCTGTTGGCTACCCCCCCCCCACCAAACGGAGGGGGGGTATGCGATGTCGATTTGGTCGACCCCCCCCAAACGGGGGAACATTCGCGTATTGTGGTCGGAGCACCGTTACGCAATGCCAAGAAGAGAAGCCCTCTAGTGGCTTACTCTTCTTCTTAATAATAGTGCAATTATGCACTCTTGGTGCTACTCTTACTCTGTGATTGGTTCTATACAAAGAATGAAAAGGGCCCGACTGCAGCCACCAAGGCAAAGCCTTGTCGCCTCCTGTTTCCGACTCGGACTTTGCCTTAGTGACTGCTGGCAGGGATTTTTCATTATTTCTTTATGATTAATGCCTTGTATCCCTGCTTGCCTGCGTTTACCTCATTTTCTTGATGTACCCACGACCGATTATGCGAATGCAGAGAAAGCCATCATATAGAACTCAATAAATCCCACCGAGACATAACACACAAAACTGAACAAATGTAGTGTACAATCGTCTGACGTTGTTGTGATGTGAAGACAGATATAGGGGGGGGGCTAACCTTCATTTCATGCAGCAGTTGCATACTCTCCGTGCGATTGCGAGCTGCCCCGCCCAGGCATTCGAACGTCTCACGGGTCGGTGACAGTCCATAGCTGCGAAACAAGTCAAGAACGGCCTGAAACAACACGCAATGAAAACGAAGGAACCCCACGACGCTTACATCAAACTTTAGCCATTATGACGGACCAGTTTCGACAGAGATGCTCCCAAACATCAACAAAGGTAATATTGTACAGTAACAAAGAGGAAACATGATATGAATGATAAAGTGAACATAGTGTGATAAATGTGAAAAAGATGAGCAGCCTGGGCTATTTCTAGGCAAAAAAGTGGGGGGGGGGGAGTGGGGGGGGAACCCAAGAAGTGGGGGGAGGGGGATCCAAAGTGGTCTAAAATTGGCAAAAATGCAGTAAAAATAGCCTGTTTTCCACGTATATTGCTATAACTATGCTAAAAAGTGCTCAAAAAGTGAGTGCCAAAATAGACGATTTTTGACCAAAAAATTCCGGCGAAGCCGGAAAATTTTTGAAAATTTTGACCAAAAATCCTTAAAATTTGGCACCTTGTAGTGAGTGGGGGGGGGAGAAGCCCAAAAAAGTGGGGGAGGGGCCGAGTGGGGGGCCCAAAAAGTGAGGGGGCGTACCCGTACCCCAGTAAAAAAAATCCCAGGCAGCCTTAGAAACGGAGGAGACTCACTTTAGCGGCCTGTCGGTCCTTTCGAGCAAGTCGTCGCTTCATGAGCAGATGGAGGAATCCGGGGTCCGGCAGAAGAGAGTAGGGCTCCTTGCCCATCAGAGACAGGAGGGCCTCCTCCCCTCCTCCAGTCTGATTCTCAATCAGATGGAGCAACTGCAACAACAAAAACCACAAAACAACATGCACTACCATACTTTATAACCTATCTTTAAACATGTCTATCCACAACACTACACGATTTCCGAGTCACCAACCACGAAGTATAGTTCTGTTGCAATTTCAGCCCATTTCACTGAAGCTGGACCTTTTGGCGCTTAGTATAGTTGATCCGCAGCTGATTCGAATCCCGCCAAGTGTGGCAATGTGAAGTTCCACACTATTGAGCTACGCAGGAACACCGGCTGTCTGTCTGTCCAATCCATCTACCATGCTGCTCTCAATAATCCGCATATATACAGCGTCTCTCCTCACTTATTATTCCTACACCGTCAGCCAATACTGTAACTAGAGGCCATCAAACAAAGTGGTTTTATCCAGAGTGGGTCTACGTTGGAGAATCTTGGTGACCTGTGTACCATATTCTAACTAAAATCTAAAATGTAAAAATGCAAACTACAACATTATGTGGTAGGGATTGCATTGTGAACAATATACGAGAAATAGATTTACGTTTAACCTTTCGACAGCAATCCCCTAGGTTACCACGTAAAGCTATTACACCGTATACGGTTACAATCAAGACAGGTCAAAGTTTAAAATATTGCATCATAGAACGTTACATTAGGAAATGTATAGATGTGCGATCTAGTTATCCTTTTATATGTGATTTCGCTGTTTGCATATGAATGGATGATATGATTATCCGTCATCAGGGGGATCCGGAGAACTAGTGAAATTCCGGTTCTGTCAGTGCAATGACATCTTTTCATTATGTCATTTCACTCGGATAACCAAATAGTAACAAATATATTTCCACATAATGATATCACATAATTATAACAAACCATTCCATAAAGGTATGTTATTCATAATAAGACATGATAAAATAAAAACCTATCTGCGACATACTTCATACTTCAATATACGTAAAATAAATATGTATGATCGATTCATATTTAGTAGAAATTTTGGCTGTCTCATGTTGACAGCTATAAATTTAAATTTTAAGCAAATTTTAGTTCAGCTATATAAGCAACCTTGAGGTTGCATAGTTACACAGACAGCCTTAAGAGGCCACTGGCGAGTACCGTGTCGAGCTCTAGAACCACAAACCACTCTCGAAGTCGACTGCCACCAAAAGTTGTAGCCAGCCGGTGTTGCTCAGACTTTTCCGAAGAATGTCTATCGCCATCTATCATCAGTTGCTGATGTCTGCTCCAGAAAGTTGCAGAAAGTAAATAAGTATCAGTTCTACCTAACAAAACCAACAACAAAAACACCCAGAATTATTTAGTAAGAGGACCATTCCCCCCTTACCTGTGTGAAAATTCTGACACTAGGCTTGAGACTGTGAAAGGCCATCTGTCTGAGGACACTCTCCACTCCGCCCAGGAGAAGAAATCGATCCTGCCGGGTCCGGAGACTCCCCAGGGAGACGACCCCGGGCGGGACTCGAAATCGCGGATTGAGAATCTGGGTTTTAAATGTGGCAGCAAAGCCTGCCACCTGTATGCCCCCGATTGGCGAGTCGGGCCGGAGCGGGGACGGGAGGGCTGGAGAGGGGAGTCGTGGTGGACCGGCGGATCCATCCACTAACATCCGAGGTCTTCCAGCAGTCTCATCTCCACCAGAGGGGGAATCGGAGGAGGAGGACAAGGAATCGGGCAGGGAAGCTACAAAATAAAGCTAAAGCTCTAGGGAACAGTGACAGGACAGACAACAGAATAACAAATAACGTCCGATAGGAAAAAAGGCAGGCCCGTACTCAAGATACAACTCACCTGGAAAGTGTCGAGAGAAATTGAAATCAAAAGTTGGAAAGTTGGATTTTAACTTAACTAATAATGATATGCTTGGAAGAAAAGTAAAGGATTCTTTTAAAAAGTTCTACAAAAAACCGTAAACTTCAGGGCAACTGGTAAAACATTCTGCCAGTTATCCCCCCCCCCCACAAAAAATTTCTTTCACATCCTCCCAAAACGTTCTTGACTGAATCTATTATAACATTGTCATTTACAGGCTTCAGAACTCTGTTCACATATGTTAGGACTATGCTCATAACTAGGTCTCGTAATCTGCATCTAAAAGACCAGAAAGTCAAAAAGAGTAACATAGTACAAACCTTGTAGACCAAAGGTAGGAGCGATAGTGTGCCAAACAGGATCGCCAGTTGGCGTTGCAATCGACAAGGAAGAAGAGGGCAGCGGGTCAGGCGGATCCCCTTCAGGGATGGGGGAGGCAGTAGGGTAACCCAGCGCCGGGCCCGGGTCCCCGTCAGAACCAATATCGACAAAAGCGCCCGAAGAAGAGATCTGTTCCCGCTGGCGAGTCCAGAGCAGTTCATTGGCAAAGTCAGGGGATCCTAATAAACACATCAATCAACAAACCTTGTCAAAAAAGACATACTACACCTAAGAATTCTCCGTTTGGTTGGTTGACATCTGAACCTAATGATCTGTTACTACATACAGTGTAAACATAAATATTTCACTTGCACCCGAGACTAAACCAGACTATGTAAATCCCAAATTCACCTAACAGGCCACTGAGCAATACCTGGGCATTTCTAGTGGAGGAGTGGAGTTGGTCTCCCCATAAACACCCTGCCCCCCCCAAAAGTGGATGCCCCTTTCGATACCAACTTTTGCCCTGAAAAAAAATCACTCAGAAGGTAGAATTTTCAAAACATTGCCGGCTTCTCCTAGCCGATTTTTGCCTATTTAAACACTAAAATACTCTTATTTTTTGGCGATACAATAAAAATTTTAATAAAAAATGCAATTTTTAGCATGGGAAAACATTGAAAAATTTTCGCATCCCCATAAATGAATCGCCCCCAAGGATAAGTAAGCACAGTATACTGACCAGGTGAGGTGCTCACTCACCTAGTCCGCACTGCGCACAGGCCTGCAAGAGTAGGCTCCAGGATCGCTCTGTCGGCTTCGTCCCTCGCTTCAGCATCTCTCGCCACACCTATAGTACAAATTCGGGAGTCTCACGCCTTTTTAACGACACATACATAGACAATTACAACGCTACTTTGAGCATCAATTTGTCCTTCAGAAATGATCAAAATTTCAAAAGAATTCGTAGAAAACCTATTATTAGAATCCACTAAACCTGGATGGCCAGCTTGAATCCAGCCTTCTTGTCCGAAATACAGGCGCTCAGGAGATGGGCGTAGGTGTCGCTGTTGGGTCGGACCCCGTTGGACTTCATCTCGTCCACAATGGCAAAGGCCGTCACCAAATCGCCATGTCTAAATCAGTCCACACCACCACACTCATAACACTGGCTGCTTCCTAGGCAAAAATTCCTGTAGAAAGGAGTCTGGGGAGGGCCGGGATCTCCCACCCCCAAGTCTGGGGGAGGCGGTGATTTCGGGTGGGGGAGTTGTATCTAAATGTGCCTAAAAATCGCTAAAGGAGGCATAAAAATCCGGCGAAGCCGGAAACATTTCAGAAAATTTACCCTCAAAACCCAACTTTTCTGTTTACTTTTAAAGTCTGGGGGGGGCGGGCGGCAGGCCCTAATCCTGGAGGGGGAACCCCTCCGCCCCCCCCCCCCGTAAGAAAAAGCCGGTATACAAACAGTTGCCATATTTTTTACTTGTGGGGGAAGGCAGATTACGAGATTTTGACGAACCCCAAACCCCGTTGAGACAGTAGAATAAAACAAAGATAGCTAAGTTTTAATTTAAAAAAAGTTGAATTTATTTAGAAGTTTAATTGGAATTAATTTAGAAGTTAGACTTTAAGTGGCTGAGGGTTATAGCCGGAAAATTAGGGGGGGAGGAGGGACGAGCAAGATTGCAAAGAACAATCAGAAGGTCGAAGTTTAGTGGCTAAATAAGGTGTGAAAAACCGAAAATTAAAGAAAGCTCAACATACGTACGGTCATCCACGTCCAGCAAGCGAAATGTTAAACAATCATAATGACTTTATGTTACACATTGTATAACTTTCAGATTACGCCAGAATATTACAATGTGGTTCGTTAATCAAATTACGAGCCACTTCTCTCACACACCTTAAAGCTTACCAGTCTCTCTACCAGAAGGTAGAAAAAGTTTCTACACAGTCTAATATTTGTTACACCAACATAGTAAACATTTACCAATAAAAAAAGGGGAAAGAAGGAGAGAGAGAAGTCCCGTACCTGGCAAAGACCTTAATCATGGCATGATAGGCGGGATGGTTGAGGAGGACCCCCCGACGAAGGAGGTCCTGCCGATAGAGGGTGGCTCGCTTGAGGGCCAGCTCCCGGAAGGAGCAGGTCGCACAGGCGTTGAACAGGGACGTGATCACAGCCTTTGTCTCATCAAATCCATGCTTTCTCATCTAAACAATATGTATATATATACGAAACACAAAACTACACAACATGCAATCATATTGCTATTTAAGAATAAAAATCAGCTGCCTGACTAAAATCTTGATAAATTTCAAGCAAATATTCCCTCAAAAAGATTTCTTTTTCCAATAAAAGTCACACTCTTCCATGCACAGCAAGGATACCTATGCATCTGATCGGCTTATTCTAGGGAATTTTTTTCGGGTGAAGGTTTTGGGGGCTCTCGGGACGAAATATTTTTGGCAACATTATTTCGCTAATTCTGGATTTGTTAGGTAGGTATGATGCTATCATAAAGAAATAATGAAAAACGCCATTATTTCCGTGGATCCGCCTGCTGGCCCGCGTTTACCTCATTTAATTGATGTAGGTATGATGCTAGTAACACGTAACATTTATTCTGCTAGTGTACATAAACATGGTAAGTTGCCGTCAGTTTACCTATGTACACACGTAAACTCATACTTGCTCAGCCAACTCGAAAGCTTTCTTGACGTATCCTCGCTTCCCCAGGGCACCGATGACGACAGTGAAGTTAGAGATGTGGGGAGTAACCCGATCCACCTTCAGCAAACGATGCTCCAACATTGCCACACACTCTGCAATCTGAAATCACATTATCACTGGAATCACACAGTATCACAAATCACTAGTGTTGTCACATACATGCACTGAACTAGCACAAGCGATTATGAAAGTAAACTCTCATTGTCTCCTCATTTACTCCAAAAAACTCTTAGAAAAAAGCATACGTATTATGCAACAATAGGTAAATACGTATATATACTAAAGAAGTGAAAATCATTATTACCAACCTTTCCAGTCCTATCCAACTGGCGACATCGCTTGAGGTACCAGAGGGGAGAGTGACGAAATCCCATCGGCCGACTCTCTATGTCTCCGGAGTCTTCCGGGTCCGGATCCAATCCCATGACCTCCTCTTCCTCCTCCTCTTTCCCCTTCCGCTGCTGATCTCGCATCGTCTTCTGCTCTATCCTTTCCCAGACCATGAGGGCCCGTCTGTTTAGCGACTCTTCAATACTGGGAAGCCCAGCGTCCCAGGAGGACGATTTGGATTTGGCCGGAGGAGCCAATGTGCCAAATCGTTCAGAAGACGATGAGAGGGAGTTCCCAAGAGAGGGAACGGATCCTCCTCGAGAAGAAAAGGCTTTTGACGCATTGAGAGGTCGGATAGCTGCACCTTTTCGGCCAGATGGGCCTTCTGGAGCACTCGGAGAACTCCCAGCTTTTGCTCGTTCGCCATACTTGTTGTCAGATTTGTGGTCCTCCTGGTCATGAAAATCTGATTTCCTGTGCAAGAACACCCTGCAAACAAACAGCAACATCAGCAGAAATGACCACAGAAATAAAATCAGGAGTATCATAAGCATACATTAACACGGGGTCCGATTCTGGGGGAGGTCTGCCCCGACCTCGGCAAAGGGTCTATATACCCCTGAAAAATTCCAAAATTTTAGGGGCGACTGAACCGAAAATAGAAAAAAGTGTGAATTTTAACGTTTTTGACAAAAAATTAGTAAAAAATAACAATTTTTAGCAATTTTTAAGAAAGTTTTTGAAAAAATCGCTAAAATCTGTTAAAATAAAATACCATTTTTTGGTAGAAATCGCTGACGGGTCTGCCCTTTTTTCCTTTCTGGACGAGAGGGTCTGCCCATTTTTCCTTTTCGCGGAGGGGGTCTACCCGTTTTTTGTCGGTCTGGGGAGGGGAGTTTGCCCCCCCATTCCCCCCCACGTTATCCTATGATCATAAGCAGCTTGCTTGTCAAAAGAAAAATACAAAGCACAATATAAAGTTGTTTAAAATTCGAGATATATAATTATACGTATTAATTAATTTTTGGGAGGGGTGTTTCGCAAGAAAATTTTAGAATTTCCCCTTACGCACATACATACGGCATTCATATTAATGTGCTGCTTTGCTTACAGCTAGTTACGTACGTACCTTTTCGTTTCGTTACGTTTTTCTATCAGCTGCTTTGATCGTTTGTAGTTGGAATTATAAAGAGACTGATTCTTCCTAAATGACCGTGTTTTCCCTCCAAGACTGCCAAAGACGTCTGAATCGGTCTCAAGTTGTTTGGGATCTGCACCTTCAGTTGAACTAAAGCCGCAACCCAGCGAAATGGAACAGCTCCTACAAAATATCAAGGATCCCTTTGCTCTCATCAGCATCTCGTCCTATTTATAACAAACTAGCTGAACTGGTTCACTCAACCTAAAAATACATATATCGTCACTTGAGCAAAAAGGAGGAGAATAAATTACTGGCTTACTTCTACTGGGGGGTGGGGGTGGTCCCCATTCGAGGACCCCAAAAATAATCCAAAACCATAACCCCAAAAGTTGCCAAATTTTACCATTTTTAATCTAAATTATCAAAAAATGTTCCGGCTTCGCCGGATTTTTAATGAAATTTACACTATTTTAGCTTAAAAAACCTAAAATTATTCATTTTTAGCAGTTTTTTTACATAAAATACCTAAAACTTTGCCCCCCATCGATGGTTCTGACTATCCAAGAAAATTATATACGTATATATATGCTATGGGTATTCTGCATAGTTTTCCTTGGGGGGGTAGAATTTTTGACATATATACCTTCCCCCAACTTTCGGCTACCGAGCCCCGAACCCGAACCGAACCCCTATTCTTAGGGGAAATTTTCCAACAATTTTCAAACGACGTCCAAATTTTTGTATTGAAGTGTTTATTATTGCAGAAATATATACACGTTTTTGACCATGGTGTAACGGAGATTTCGGTTGGGGGACCCCTCCCCCGGAATTTTGGGAGGGCTCCCTACCCCGGAATTTTGGGGGCCCCTCCCCCGGAATTTTGAGTCCAGACTAAGGTCAATATTGAGTTTAGACGTCCATAAATTTTTCAGACAGCCAACCCCAGGACCCCCCTCCCAAACCTCCCCCAAAAACATTTTTCAATTTTTATGTCAAAAATGCATTTTCAGCCGTTTGTAATACTAATAAACATCGAATCATAAAGTAATTTTTACATTAGACAGTGGTTTTAAACTCTAAAACTTGATTGTCCAGGTGTTTCTAAGTTCAAAAGAAGGCTAATATTCAGTCAAAAAGTCCATAAAACATTAAAAACGTGTATTTCTCGCAATAACAAGTACTTTAAGCCAAAAATTTGGACTTTTTGAAAATTTTTGCAAAATGTACCCTAAAAATAACCTATTTTTGGCCAATTTTCGCGCCTGCGGCGCGACTACCCCCCCCCCCCCTCCCACCAAAAATTTCTGAGGGGGGGGGGTGAAAAATGCCTCCCACCAACCCCCCCCCAAAAGGAAACTATGTTTGGGGTGGGGAGTCTCCCCCCAATATTTTTTGGGGGGCCCCTCTCCCTCCACCCCCCCGACCCTAAGCCAAAAATGTTTTCATTTTTATGCCAAAAACCGCATTTTCAGCTGTTTCTTATGATAAAAAACATCTAACCATAAAATGATTTTAACATCGGTCAGTGGTTTTAAAGTCAAAAACTTGAATACCAACATGTTTCCAAGTCCAAACTATGCTCAATATTGAGTTCATATAATACAGTTAAAAACGTGCATATATATATTTCTCGCAGTAATAAACACTTTAAGCCATAGGTGTGGCAGGCGAAAAAAGTGGGGGTGGGGGTTCAGAAAAAAGTAGGGAGGGGGGTTTGGCAAAAAAAGGGGGAGGGGGGGGTCGCGAAAAGTCGATTTGGGGGGAGGGGTAAGAAAAAATTTTTAGGGGGGGTCGGCGAAAATTTCGAAAAAAGTCGGTTTTTCGTTAAAAATTGAAAAATTTTCTCAACTCAGCTATTTTTAACGATTTTTAGCTTAAATAAGCGAATTTCAGCAATTTTTCGCTAATTTTTGGAATTTTTTGGAAATATTTCGAATTTTTAGCTAAACATTTTCAAAAATTTAGGTAGGGGTATGAAAATTTTTAGGGGGGGGGGGGGGGTTGGCGACCGCTCCATTTGGGGAAGGGGCCCCCCCGCCACCCCCCCCCCAAACACACCTATGCTTTAAGCCAACCCCACCTCCCCCATTGGGAATTTGGTGGTCGACCGATAAACCCCCTAAAGGTGATGGGGGATACTAACGTGTATTCACATTCAAGTCAAATTTCGTTTGGGGCTGAGTACACGTGGAACATTTTTGCCAAATTTGTCCTAAAACAACCCAATTTTTGGCCGTTACTCCCGCCCCTAAAAAGTTCTGGTGAGGGGCTACCCCCCCGCCCCACCTTACACCTGGAGGCTGGACTGTATATGCCTTGAGAGAAAGTTGGGGTGGAGGTGGTAGCGGTAGGTATATATTCGCGGAAATAAAGGTTAAATTCAAAAAATGACCTCAAAACGCAAAATTTTCTGCATTTTTTGACACTTGTTTCGTCAAAACAAGACTTGTTTTTATCGTTTTAGGCGTTTTTACACAGTTTTAAAGTGATTCTAAGCCAAAATTTGTGAAAACGTTTTCACAAATTTCCCAATTTTTGGCTTCAAATTTTCAAATATTTAGGTTGGGTTTTGAAAATTTTTAGGCGGGCCTGCCGAAGGTCGATTTGGACAGTGGGGGTACGAAAATATTTCCAAGGGGGAGGAGTGTCGAGGCGATCCCTCCATTTGAGGATAGGGGTCCCTCCCTAACACACCTGTGCCCGGGGGAAAGTTATATAAACCCCTCCCCCAAACCTTTAATGAATTCGTCCTTACATATACATTTCGAGAAATGGCCAATTCGCAATATATATTTCTGTATTTTTATCCATTTTTTCGCAATAAGGCTTATTCTTAACGTTTCAGGCATTTTAACACTGTTTTAAAGTAGTTTTTAAGCCAAAATTAGAAATACGTATGTATAAAAAATACTCATTTTTATTTTAGCCAAAATTAGCTCATTGGTTCCTAAAATTGCTGAGGGGGTATATACTTGGTACTAGTTGTTTAGGTAAAAAGCCAGAGGTTTATCCTAGCAGCGAATCTTATCTTATCTTGGCGTAGCTTATCGGGGAGGGTTCGTGGGTGTTTATTTATGTGTTTGGCTAGGCACCTACCCCCGTCACCTCCACAAAGTCTGGTCACAGGTGTAAATTGAGAAAAAGTTCAGGCAGCTGTTTTTACCTTTATCAACAGGCAGCTGTTTTTACCTTTATCAATTTGAAAAAGTTCAGGGTGAGGGTAGCCGAAGTCAGGTTAGGTGGAGTCAGCCGGTTTTGGGGTGGTGTGGGACGGGGTAAAAGATTTTTCTTCAAAATTTTAGGATTTTTCTTCAGAATTTGCTAGAAAGACAAAGGCCTAATTTACAACAAAAAACATAGGTGTATGTGTGTACCACCTGCTTGGGTTGGGGGGGGGGAGTAGAAGGTCCAAATTTGGCTCGGGGGACCCCACCAAAATCCGAAGTTTGGGGGGGAAGGACCATAGGTGTACCACCTGTTTGGGTTGGGGGGGGGAGTAAAAAGTCCAAATCTGGCTTGGGGGGGTCTAAAAAATCGGAAATTTTCAAAAAACTGTACCCAAACTGTACCCAAATTTTTTCAGCTAAAAATGGCCCTTTTTGACATAAAATCTTCTATTTTCGACATAAATCCACTCAAAAACTACTCGTATTGCGTTTTACAGTTCATTTTTTAGCGTTTTTAACTATTTCCAGCCAGGGTTTTTTTGTGTAAAATACTGTGTATTTACACAAAAAAATTAATTTACACAGTGAAAAACTAATTTACACAACAAAATACACAGCCAAATTTTCGAAAATTTTTACAAAAAGTGCTCTGAAAAAATAGTTTTCAAGACTTTAAGTTTTAAAAAAGCTCTAGCTTTTAACTGGGGGCTGCCGCCCCCAGACCCCCGCCTGTTTCCAATGTTTTAGAATGGTTTTCTGCATTTCTGCATCAACATGGTTATGGGTGTTTTATTCTCCTAAGTCTTAATGCTTCTACTTATACAGTTGCGTATAATATATTTTCGTACTGCGTGCGAATATTCGTAAATAGCTAGTATTTATTCGTATTTAACTATACATATGTTTTCTGAAGCTAGTATTATTCAATATGATTTCTTGTTTATCTCTTGTATATAATAATAAAAGCAGCCAGTAGGGATCGACCGGAACTACAAAAAACCGGAACCGGAACCAGCTCTTTAACACTACAAAAATCGAAAATTTTTTCTGACGTTTTGGACAATTTTTGCACAATTTTTCGCTTTTTTGTGGTTACTAGAACATTGTAATAACGTTTGAATTATATTTCATATAGTTATTTCACTGCAGGAACATGAAATTTGCAATTTATTAAGAGATTTTTGTCTTATAGCATAGTTAAACGTTACTACATTATAGCTTTAAAATTAAAATTTAAAATTTAAAATGAATTATACACGGTATGAATATGCTATAGTTGTATTATTCGAGCACATTTTCAATGAATAAGCAGCATCTATATTTTTGCATTCTATATACGAATTTCGATAAATAATTTAATCGAATGCAAGTTGACTTTTAAAGATTTACTGGCAAATAAAATTTAATTTCTTAAGTAGTTAAGCTGAATTTTCAATTAAGCTCAATAAGTAGATAGAAACTGATTATACGAAATTTTTGCGAGCACCAGAAACTGTATCTGGCTTGTCTGATAATTTCTAGTCATAATCAAAAAGTTCATTTAACTTTACTAGAGCGCTAGGAAAAGTTGCAGCATTTTCAAAACCCAAAATAAAAAATGATGATGGCATTTACATTTTCAGAAAACAAAAGATATTTATTACCATTTTAGTTTACTTTTATTCTCTGTGTACTTCAGACAAAATTAAAATTTTTCTGAAAAGTACTGTTCTTGTACAAATTCCGTATTGTAAAATCTAATCTGGTTATAAACTTAGATAACATCAGCTATACAAAATTGGACTTGTTTAGAACATCGGCTTTTAATTCCTTAGCTTGTTATTACATCTCAGTATAATTACTTTGTTATTGGAGTTTTCTGATTAAAATGCCAATGGTTGAAATATATATGCAAATTTTCATCCATTAAGCATATATATATATATAAGCCAAAAGTATTTTTCACAAGTTTCAAAGAAAGTCGAAATGCACAATTTCTCCAACTTGAATTAAACGAAATGTCTTCCTTTCGGCTAGCTTCATCAGGATTTTTAAATTTTAAATGACGTTTCTTCAAAAGATTTTTCAAAACCATTGCTATTTGTTCCATCCATAATTTTTTAGTAATTCTGTTGATGTACGCACTGGATTAATTACTAAACAAAGAGCAATAAACTTACATAGTCCATATTTAAAGTCCAGTCTCGATTTAAACAATTAAAAAGATTAAATTTAAGCTAAAACTGACATTTGATTATACAACAGCGCACTCTATAATTTTGAAATAGCATAGGTCGACGGTAAGGCTTCAAAAATTTCAATGCAGCATTACGTATCTTTACCACTACTTAAATTTAAAAGTTTCAGCGGTCTTGTCACAAGACTCTTGTGCTATCTATCTGAGTTATTAAGTATTATTTTTGTTTTATAATATATTACGTAGTATTCATAACAACAATACAATAGACATTATTATTACAAATTCGAAACATTCTAAGTAATGCAATAGCGCCGCAGGCGAAAATTTTTGAATAAATCATATTCTGGTTATAAGGGAATCGCAGTTTTTCAAAAAGTTTTACAGAAGTTTTCTAAAATTTTTGAAAATTTTAATAAAATTTTGCTTTTGATAATAGGCTAAAATTGGTTCCGGTTCCGGTACGTTTTCAAAAACCGGAACCGGAACCGGAACCGGAACCAAAAAGTACCGGAACCGGAACCGGAACCGGAATTCCGGTCGATCCCTAGCAGCCAGAGCCTAAAAATAGTTGCCATACAACCCGAGAAATATTCAATACGAAAGCTAAAGGAATACAACTTTTCAATGCCGTTTCTGCCGTTAATTTAAAAAATTTCTCAACTTCTGGGGGGCTCCGCCCCCCAGACCCCCCTCCGTTGTATAATTGTTTTCTGCATTGCGACATGATAATAGGTGTTCCATTGTTTCTGCAAGTATATACATGCATGTATATACTTCTGCTTATCCAGTTGGGTATAATTTTGAAAGAAAGAAAGAAAGAAAGAAAGATTTACTCCAAATGAATAAGGAACGGAATAACGACAATATAACATTACTACAACGAGCAAAGGCAATATATATATCTAAAAGTCATAGACACGTAGAAAGCGAACAAGAGTATCTTTACATTCATTAAGACCATTTTTAAATTCCATAGTATTTTTACTTAACACAATCGATTCCGGTAGAGCATTCCACGGTTTGATTATTAGACAAGCAAAAGAAAATTTGTGAATATCATTATATGATTTTGTAATTTTTAATTTTAACAAATGACCTCTGATAGGATAAGGCGAATCCA
>JASAND010026510.1:0-14812 GCA_030248195.1 Trissonchulus latispiculum
CTGAGTTGGATTAAATGAAGAATTAGCTTGATTTGATTCGATTTCAAGAAATGGAGTCGTATTAGGCTGATAGGTTCAGTTACACGGAAAGGTCAGAACGTTTGCCTAATTAGACAAACTTAGGTACCAGATTCCCGAAATGTGGGTTGCCAAAATCGGGGATCTCTACGTAGCCATCTTGATAGGGGTGTAGTCGTGAGTTCGTTTAGGTAGGGGTCGTTAGGTTGATCGCAGCAGGATTCAATCCAACAATGTGATCGCAACAGGATCGTTTTCAGCAGCAAGATCGCAACAGGATCTGATTCGGCAGCAAGATCTCGACAGGATCTAGTTCAGCAATAAGATCGCAGCAGGATCTGACTCAGCAAGGCTGTTCCTAACTAAGTCTGGATGAGTACACAGTGATTTATTAACCAACAACAGGGTTAGGTATGCTTTATGAATAGTAATAGTAATGACAGTAAAGTTATCAGACAGGGGTCACTGGACAATTAATATTCACTGCAATTATTAACAATATATAATCAACGTACAGGGTACCAGGGTTGCCAACTCTTTTGATAGATTAATACTTTAAATTGACCGATAATAGGGGAAGATTAATTACTAGTATTTCGACTACTGATTCTTTCTTTCTTCCTCTTTCCTTATAGTTTCTAACAGGGGCTTAAACTTCACTCTAGCCTAACCTTGGGTTCCTCTTCTTCAGGTATTGGTTACAGGGTACTGTCAGGTACAGTGCGTACTTATGAATTGTGTGTGATAAGTTAGCTTCCTTATCCGTCTAATCACAAAGTCAAACTAATCAACAGTTGACTGATAATTAATTAAAGTTAGGGATATAACACTTCTGTTCCGGGAATGGGTGAGCGGGCTTAGATCTGGTATTAAAGACTCTCAAGGAATCCCTCAGATCTAAGGCGGCTATTGGACGGTGGAGAGTACAAACACAGGGGTCGGTCTAGGCTGGGAGTTACCAGGAGATGCCCGAATTATAATTAATATAAATTAAGAGGATATAGTTTAATAGGTGCTCTTCTTTAAATCGGACTTCGCAGGATCTAGGTGCACTTCCGATAGACTGGTTAGGGTTAGACCTAAGCCAGAGACCGGGGAGCCTGAGCTCCCAGGACGGAGAGATGTAGGGCAATAGGCAAATTGAACATGATTAATTATTTTTAAGAATAGGTTTAAGAAAAACTGTAACAATGTTCAAACACGAGTAGGTTTCAGTGATTCCCAACTTGATTCGGTGCCAGCAATGGTCTCTGCCTTAGTTACTAACTCCTGGTTTCATAAAGTGTTCAGCAATGTACCTTCCAAAAGACGGTTCTGGACTGATAACTGATTCGGATCACACTGACACAATTCTGACCAAAATACTGACTACTGGATTTGACTACTGACAAGACGCTTCGGACTGATCATCCACTGATACTAAACTATCCACAGGCAGATCGCTTCTCCGACAGATGAGCTCTTCTGGATCACCTGAATCAAATGGGTTAAAACCCGTTAGAACAGGACACAAGTGCGGGAATCAAACCCAACAGCTATTACTCACTTTGGATGGCTTTCTGAGATAAAAGTTGAAACTTCGCAAGTTTTGAGTGATGTTTGGCCAGGACAATCAAAACAGCGTATTGTTGGCCAATTTTCGATTAAAACGGACTTAGTTGTACGTTATTGCTTTGGCACAAACGGGTTTTACCCAAATATCAATTTCTAGGCGATTTTCTGCTATATAGTGCAGAAAATCGCAAGTACAACACGGTTCTTCCGTAAATATTTGGGGTTTACATTAATTAGACGTGAAATGGAAGTATTAGGCATTTAATGAGCAAGAAAGCGCCCGTTTCCTGCACGAAACTGACATTAAACACAAAACATTCGTTTTCTTAAACTTACTACTTTTCTGAAATTCATTAGAAGATGGTTCACGGAGTTCTCTAAGTCTTATCTACTGACTGACATTATTGTATTATCTAACTGTTATTTATATATTTTCAGGTATTGATTATACTGCTTACGTATTGCTGCTTATACAAATCTAGTACACTTGCAAAATAAGCCAGCGCGAAGTCCTTCTTTGCGATTCGTCCGCTCCTTGAGCATAGGACTACCTACGCGGACGAATCGAGGACTACTTAGTAGTTAAAGCCTATTCTGGGAGTCCCCGTGACTCTGAATTAAGCTAACTACTTGATTTACATATGACACGACGCGACAATAGACACTTGCTCATGCTGGCACACATCCTCTCGACCATCAATCGGTAATCTGACATTTAGGCACTTATTCACAGTCACACAACTTCCCACCTAAAATAGGAATTCTATGATAGTCCCGGACGTACGAGCCCATGCACCCGATGGAAATCGACATACCGTTGGGTTTTTGGAACAATCCGTACCGACAACGTTTTTTAGACCCGTCAGAATTCTGCTCTTTAATTTGATAATACTAGTTTTAAGACAACTATAATTTGGGTAATTATTACCGATAGTTACAGTCGATACTTCCATGTGCTAAATTGATAGCGTTCTGGATTATCCCAATTTTGCGATTCATATGACTAACAGACATTCAACTAACCCAATTAATGTACTAATGATTATCGAGAAACACGATTCAACTACTAATTATTGTTGAACAATAGTTGCTAGTGTGAGAAATATTAATTTAAAACTGAAGATCATTAGTTGGGCAGTGTCTTAACAACATTTATACCAAGATGGCAATCCTCACAACCCCTATCGTACAAGGGGAGTTTCCGTGAGTTGCTGCTCAGTTAATCAAAACATTCATTCATCAGACACTCGAAACAGTATACGAAACAAACATTCAAGATTCATTCAAATCATGCATTTCTGAAACTTGGTTAAATTCGGAACCTCACGCTCCATGAGGGGTTTACCCGAATAACCGCCTTACGTAAATTTAGAGACGCATTCACACCCTAACAGCACATTCTCCCAATACATATCTAACTAAAGGTACACATTACTTGACTAAACCCTAGTTCTATGTGCATATTTGGTTGTAAAACTGTAAACTTTGTTACGCTCGAATTTGGCTTTTGCAATTCTACAGAATTGCCTTATAAAAGAAATTTTGCGAAAACTAGAACTTGAAATTTGGGGGGGGGACTTTGTGTAAGATTTGCAAGAAAGCCAGTGAGTAATAATTGCTCGGCCATTATTACTAGCAACAAGTTGAATTAAACTAAATACACAATTAACTGAAAACTACAGAAAGCTGAGGAAGCCGGCCATTCCTCCCAAAACTGCTTAATAATTAATTAACTGAGATTGATGTAAACTCAATGTTTTAAGATCAGTTTTAAAACGACCTATACGGTTTTAATACCTATCAATTTTGAAGCCGACCTAACGCTGAAATTAAGACACAATACAGAACTGTTATTTTAAACTACCGCAGTGCCTTTTGTAAAAATCCTGGCCGGCAACTCCTAGTTGCCGGCTGTGGGGAGAACGTTTCTGCTAGCTAGCTTATTAATTTCAGAGCCGTGATTAAGGGGCTCTCTAACTCAAAACTCAGAGGTTAGGCCCCACTCAAAATCCCGTTAAATCTACAAAACGAAACCCCAAAAGTGACAACTGAAAGGTAGGAAAAGAAAAGGGGAATTTTGTTGTGAAAAGAGTAGTGTCTGGTTTGACTAGAAAGACGAAATGTACAACAGAAAAGCGAGAGAGGCACGTTTTTATCCTCTATTTAGAAATCATAAAATAATAACGAAATAAGAGTGTAATGGGAATTAAATCGGCTCGAAAGCCCGACATGCTATGGAACAGAAATGTGGCCCGAAGGCCCAAAATGCTAGAAAACATAAAATTGGCTATAGTGTCGTGAGTACTGAAAAGTTGGGGCTCTGGGGCCCAAAAACAGCGAAAGTATTGGCCTCCTGGCCGCGGCTTGGATTCGAAAAATAGTGGCCTTTTGGCCTTAACATATAAAAAAGGGCCAATCGGCCAAAAACACAAGTACACATAAAATTCGGCCAAAAGGGCCACAATATAATCCTAGATTTTATCCTAGGTGGCAGTTCTAGGCCGGACATAGAAGGTCCATAAGGCCACTCAAGTTGTTAGTGTTCGGGTTTAAGCTCAGCTTTCCTCTCTGGCCCGAGGGCCAGAGAGATCCCTAATTTTTTGGAATTGGGGGGTGTGTACTGCTATTTTCCCGCGTCACAGCAGTGACACGAGAAGCAGTACACAGGGGAAAGGGGACATTTTTGCAGCCGCTCTCGGCTGAGTACTAACGAACACTGATTAGAATTTGAAAATTGGGGAGCGAGCGACAGCTCGCTGACAGCCCGCAATAAAAGCGGTGTCTTTTAATTTTGGGGGAAGCTTCTAGAAGCTTCTAGAAGCTTCCCATGTTTTGCATGTAAGATCCGGGCTCTTTTCGGCCCGGAGACCAGGTGAGGGGTCAGATTAATGATATTGGGGAAATATTGCCCCCAACTGGTCCCTTTTTTGATGGATTTCGGGGTCGAAACTTGGGCGAATTTTATGGAATTTTGGGTTTGCATGTAAACGTAACCAAAGGGATAGATGATGAAAGTACGCTCTTAATTTGCCCAAAAATTGACAGAAAGTTGCGGGGTTTTGGCCAACTTGGGCCTACACAATACGCAAGAAATTTCAATAGTTTAAGTTAAATCAGAAAATTAGTTTATTAGAGTCAAAAATAGTTTAATAATTCTTTGTTTTCGGCCCCTCATTCTTGAGTTTTGCTTGGACTTTTGGCCGAAAACAAAGCGTGCCGGTCATTTGTCTCCGGCAACAATTGTTCCTTGCTACTGGAAACTCCCTGTTTCCAACAGGTCGAGAGCAAGAAAACGAGAGCCAGGAGGAAAGTAAAACAGGAAAAAGATGAAAAATTATGCACATAGTTATTTTTTACGTAAAGTCTAGCTAACTAAAAATTATATTATTGAATTCTACGTACTTAACTACCTAGATTGGATTTTCCTTCTTTTGATTTAATTTGTGTTTGAGGCAACTAGGCCCCCTTCGAACCAATAGGATGTAGAAAAGGTGTATACTAACTCTCTTTTCGAGAGGCAATTCTCCTGCTGGACTAAAGGCCAGCCCAAAGTTCATGTGAGGACAGCCTTCCAGACAATATGACTGGACTTAACACAAAGGTTACGTAAGTCTTAGTTAAGTTACACCCTTTTTGAAATACTAAAATTACGAAACGGCAAACATTTTACTAAAACATTTTTGGCCATAACTTTCTTAATATTGGGAGTTGGAAAATAAAATTTACATTTTTGGAATCAGCGTCGAATTGCCTTTCGATTGAGCCTATGTTATGTTTCCACATAAAATTTTGATTATTACGTAATAATTACCTAATTAACACTAATTAACATATTTAACTCATATTATTGCTAATTTAACAAAACTGATTATTAAAAGTGGAAAATTAATGCCAAATAACGTTGGACATGACTACCTACGTCTAAACACTGTTACCTATGCATTTGTACCTACATGTTATTTGCTGATTAAGGTTAATTCCACACAGTAACTACCGTATACCAACGAACCATCTTCATATGATTAAATTTGACCGTAAATTGAGATTATTGTTTGCAAACATAGAGTGATTACGCACTTTTGTGGATGATAGTAAGACCTTTTCTTCGAGTTTTTTGGGTGGCCGGTAATAATAGGTAAGTTGTCTAAGATTGGGTCCTAATGAAGAGGCACCAGCTCCTCATTAAAGTGTGAACATTTGCAATTATTATTTATTTGGGGATAACAAGATTCAAGTGAAAAGGTACCCGCTTTTCACAATGAGGGAATATCAAGGAATTTCCTTTCAAACTACCTAACTGACTAATATGTTTAGTAATCTAGAATGTTATTCTTCTTGTGTTAGTGATACCCTGACCCTATACTGCAATTTTTAACTAATCTTCCCTTTCGTTTCCCTAGGAGTTAGTTATATTTTAGAGACTGGCAACCCTGTTCTTAATTACACACACAAATACAAATACAGCTTGGACGTTCACTTAGGCAACCACGATTATGGAAATCCTTAACTTAATCCACTTTCTGAGGCCTTCTTTGGCGTTTACGAGTGACCATTGAGCAAATCCCTCATTTTGGATAATTTCTTCAAAATTTGATTTTTTATTTAACCAATTTCATTACATATATTGATCTGTTAAACCTCTGCCAACCAAGTGACAGGCAAATAACGCCCGATTTTCGGTAATATGAGAAAAGGCAGAGAGTGATCGTGTGCAAAACAATTTACAGGGCGTTGAAAATTAGCTACATTGACTGTAATGATGCTCTAAAAATTGCAAAATCGTAGAAAAATTGTTGGGCAAAAAACCTGCGTAACAGGGACATGTGTTGAAGATAGGACGGAAATCCTCCGCGCCAAGCAATTTACATGCAAAACATATGAATTCAGATGGGTCAACCCATTACAAGTATACCGCCTCCGGCGGTATGAAAAATTTTTAGGGGAAGTCTGGGGGGCTCTTGGGGGGGTTGGGGGGTCTAAAAAGGGGGGCCCCCCAAAATTCCGGAAGAGGGGCCCCCCAACTCAAATCCCCTTTACACCTATGACTGGGGGGGGGGGCAGGCAACGAGCTTGGATAGGGACAGGAAGGAGTCGGCCCTTATCGTGGGGGCTCTTACAGGGAGAAACAGCAAACGCATGTGTCAATCCTGAGGGAACCTAAGGGTAGGGCCCCCACCCAAAATCCCCGTTACATCCATAGTTTCCTTAGGGGAAGGGGGGTTGGGGGGGGGGAACTGCCCCACCCAAAATTTTTGACCAAATTTACCCCCCCCCCCTAGATTTTTTGACTTCCCCTCCCCCAACTTTGGCGCCTAATTCATGTGTCTCACACCTATACCTCCCCGTATATAAAATACAGCTTTAAACAATAGTAACAGTAATAATATAAAAAACAAACAATAATAGTGCAAATGAACTATAAGAGAAATAATTAAAGTCGTAATAAAGGAAATAGTATATATATTTTATATTAGCTTATATAAATAGTCTATTTATAGAAAGAAAAAACTAAAGATATTAGTTAATAGGGTGTATAATGATAAAGATGGATATTGGTGAACAAGAAGTATAATTTGAAAAATTAAGGATATTTCTTTCTTCTCTGTAGTATTGAAAACATATATCAAAGTAATTGTTAATATAACTTAAGAAATTTCTAGAGACAAAGAAAAAGAATTGCTTAGAGGCAAGGAGGGTAATAACAATGTTCAAAAACAATCTATACAGAAGCCTTCTCAAAATCTGGATGACTAAGATTGTTTCCTGTATGTAGTCTACTTATGTTCAAAGGAAATCTATAAATAAGTCTGCTCAAAGTCTATATGAGTAGGAAGTATGCTGTATTTGTTGTAAGTAGTCTAAAGTTCACCAGTAAACGGGGGCGTCCTCCTTCTGCTTATAGGGTGTCAACTTAGCTAAATTTGAAGGGGCCAAACAGAGAACACAGACAACAGTTTATTTTAAATAACAAGAATAGCAGATAACAATAGTGTTAAAAAGAAACAGTGTCATTTGTTCTTCGTTCCTTACAGAAATCCTTCCATTTCTCCATAGGCTTCGACGACTGCTCCTGAAACAGAAAGAAAATTTAGCCTTATAGTAACTGAAATCCAAAGACTGGCAGAGTAGCCTTATAATATAGGCTACAGGCGCCCGGCGCCCTGAGTAGCGTGATACACACTAAGTGAATATCAAACAGTAGCCTTATAATATAGGCTACAGGCGCCCGGCGCCCTGAGTAGCGTGAGACACACTAAGTGAATATCAAATAGTAGCCTTATAATATAGGCTACAGGCGCCCGGCGCCCTGAGTGACGCACCAACTGAATATCAAACAGTAGCCTTATAATATAGGCTACAGGCGCCCGGCGCCCTGAGTGACACACCAACTGAATTTCAAACAGTAGCCTTATAATATAGGCTACAGCCGCCCGGCGCCCTGAGTGACGCACCAACTGAATATCAAACAGTAGCCTTATAATATAGGCTACAGGCGCCCGGCGGCCTGAGTGACGCACCAACTGAATTTCAAACAGTAGCCTTATAATATAGGCTACAGGCGCCCGGCGCCCTGAGTGACACACCAACTGAATTTCAAACAGTAGCCTTATAATATAGGCTACAGGCGCCCGGCGCCCTGAGTGACGCACCAACTGAATATCAAACAGTAGCCTTATAATATAGGCTACAGGCGCCCGGCGCACTGAGAGACACACCAACTGAATTTCAAACAGTAGCCTTATAATATAGGCTACAGGCGCCCGGCGCCCTGAGTGACGCACCAACTGAATATCAAACAGTGGCCTTATAATATGATGTATTTAGTTTCAGGCTTTATCCACTTATCGGCGAAGAAAATTGGACACGGAGAATAGTCTAACTTTTAATCGTTTCATTATACTGTGTGTATTTTGCTTAATTTAATTTAATTAAAGATGTAAAGTAAAATTTTTGCAGTTGTTGAACAGTTCTTGCTGGTAGATAGGCTTTCATAGGGACCAAGTTCTGGTATATTCACATATTGGGGCGATGCGCATATTTCACGTTTTACCTATGCCTAGTGCCATACTCTTATAATTGTGTGTGAACTGGTGAAGGTTAATACAGTAGATCTTCCAGCAAAGATAGGAAACGTACACTGACCTGCAAGTTTGAACCATGACCATCCTCTTATGCAGGTTGAACCGTTCAACCGTAGACTGCTCCGCTAAAGCTTAGCAGCGGAATCGCAAGAGGTTAACTACTGGATCCCACTCAAAAATCCTATAAGCTAAAATCTCAACCCTTCAAATTATTTTTGATGGCTTAGTGCTCTCTCCTGAAGTTAAGCATGAAACGTGATGAATATGAAAGCTAGAATGTTGACAACACCGCTATTCCCTATGAAAGCCTATCTACCAGCAAGTAATGTTCAACAACTGCAAAAATTTTACTTTACATCTTTAATTAAATTAAATTAAGCAAAATACACACAATATACTGAAACGATCAAAGGTTAGACCATTCTCCGTGTCCAATTTTCTTCGCTGATAAGTGGATAAAGCCTGAAACTAAATACAGCATTGCAATGTTGCTTATACCCATACCAAATTTTGACCTGACTAGTCAAGTTTTAGGAATTTCAGCACTACTATAGGAGCAATCTGGAAAAGGCCCATTGATCCTATCTGAACTCAATATGATCAACATATACCCACACCAAATTTTGACCTGACTAGTCAAGTTTTAGAAAATTCAACACTACTATAGGAGCAATCTGGAAAAGGCCCATTGATCCTATCTGAACTCAATATGATCAACATATACCCACACCAAATTTTGACCTGACTAGTCAAGTTTTAGGAATTTCAGCACTACTATAGGAGCAATCTGGAAAAGGCCCATTGATCCTATCTGAACTCAATATGATCAACATATACCCACACCAAATTTTGACCTGACTAGTCAAGTTTTAGGAATTTCAGCACTACTATAGGAGCAATCTGGAAAAGGCCCATTGATCCTATCTGAACTCAATATGATCAACATATACCCACACCAAATTTTGACCTGACTAGTCAAGTTTTAGAAAATTCAGCACTACTACAGGAGCAATCAATCGCAAATTTTAGGTCATTACGGAGATTTAAAATTGAAAATTTAGACTCAGCGTGTTCTACAGATGCCGTAGATGCTAGAAATACAGGGGAATCAAGTCCTAAAATTATTTTGAATAATAGAGGAAAAGCAAGATCTGCTCCAAAACTGGAATCCCCAGGCGAAAATCGCCAATTCTAGGTCATTTACGGAGATTTAAAATTGAAAATTTTGACTCAGCGTGTTCTACAGATGCCGTAGATGCTAGAAATAAAGGGGAATGAAATCCTAACATTATTTTGAATAATAGAGGAAAAGCTAGCTTTTTGCGTTCCGCTCCAAAAAGGGAATCCCCAGGCGAAAATCGCCAATTCTAGGTCATTTACGGAGATTTAAAATTCAGACTCAGTGTGTTCTACAGATGCTAGAAATAGAGGGGAATGAAATCCTAAAATTATTTTGAATAATAGAGGAAAAGCTAGCTTTTTGCTTTTTGCTCCAAAAAGGGAGCACCCAGGCGAAAATAGTCAATTCACAGATGCTAGAAATAAAGGGGAATCAAGTCCTAAAATTATTTTGAATAATAAAGGAAAAGCTAGCTTTTTGCGTTCTGCTCCAAAAAGGGAATCCCCAGGCGAAAATCGCCATTTTAGGTCATTTACGAAGATTTAAAATTTAAAATTCAGACTCAGTGTGTTCTACAGATGCCGCAAATGCTAGAAATAAAGATTATCTAGTAGAGTTTACTAGCTATTTCCAGTACTTTTTAAAATACTGGAGCACTTTAGTAGGAAATTACTAAGATTCCAGTACTTTCTACTGGAACATTTCTAAGAGTGTAGGGTAAAAAATTTAGCAATTTTGAAGTTATGAGGAGTAAGGTCAGAATTTTGGAGGGGACATTTTATTGGGGGGAGGGCTCCTCAAATCACCCTCACCCCCACTAAGTATAAGCCGGAACAAGACAAGAGTAAACAGACAACTTCACACACACCTTAACAGGAGTAGGTAGTAGCTACAGTGCAGCTCATTTCAAAGTGCGTTTGAGGCGAAGTCCCAAATATGGCGAAATGTCGCGAAATTGGCGACATTTCGCTTAAAAATTCGCGAAATCTCCCAAAATCTTAGAGAAATGTCGCCAAAATGTAACGACATTTAGCGAAAAAGGTCGCGTAATTTGCTTTTGCGACATCGCTTCAAACTCACTTTGAAATGAGCTGCACAGTCGCATGCTACGTACAGGTATCATCTACATGTGGTGTCAGCTATGCACAGAATTTTATAACTTAAAATATCAGAAAAAATTTTTTAAAGAAAAAAGGGTGACCAACTTACACTCAGAGGCAGCGAAGCTGATACATATGAGTACGCTTGCGGCTAGTACACAACACTAGATAAGGTTTCACTAGAATGGAAATTTGTAATTACCTCGTACAGGTTTTCATATTACGATGCGGACCAGCAGCCGGCCTGGATTTTGGATCCAGACTCATTGCTGCTGACTGGTGGTGCAGCAGCCAGCCGGCCTGGATTTTGGACCCAGACCCGTTCCGTTGAAACACATCAAACATCTGGAAATACAAAAGGGACAAAAGCAAACATGAGAACAGACTCATCCAGAGACAGAGAAAATATTTCCATCAATGCTTCGGAGACAAGACGCGGCGGTACTCATCCCCAGATACACAGCCAGGAGCATCACCTCAAGTGACGCCCCTAATGTTGACTACATCCGTGAAAGGGGGGACCGGACCCTCAATGCTCTACGCCCTACACGGACTCATTTACCCATTTACCGACCAATCTGGCATTTTTTTAGTGGGGGGGGGGGGGTGGTCCCCCACGTTTCGGTTCCCCCCTCCACTTTTCGGAGCCCCCCCCTTTGGCCCCCCCCACTTTTTTGGGGGTCGCCCAAGTGTCAAAAAATTAGGTTTTTGAGGTCAAATTTTCAAAAATTTTCTGAATTTTTAGCTTATTTATGGACTTATAAGCTCATTTTAAGCTTAAAAACAGCGATTTTTTTGTGTTTTTACCTTAAAAATGACAATTTTTGGCTAAAAATTTTGGTATATTTTACCTTTGGGTCGCCCCCCACTTCCCCCTCCCGGGGGGGGGGGCTAACCCCCCCCACTTTCAAAATCCTAAAAAAATGCCAGCCAATTAAGGATGAATAGCAGGGTTGGTCATCACAGTAAATAACTGTTAAAGTCAGAAGTATGATCTTTATGATCTGATATCTTTTGAACAAAAATCAATGAATAAAATAAACAAATTAAAAATAAATAAATAAAATAAACCCTACACCTACCCACAGCTGAATACGTTTAGTAGGGCTGCCAGTTCGCTGTACAACGCAGGTCAGCTGTCAAAACCAACATAATATATTTCCGATCAACTTACCGTCAACGCACTCGTCAATGTCCTGCTGACAGTTGTCGCCGGGGAATCCCTTGGGACAGACGCAGAGGTAGTCCCCCGTGGCCGGATCCGCGTGGCAGACCGCGTTCCCTGAGCAGGGGTTGGAGGAGCACGGTCGCGCAGGTGACACAGCAGACCTAAAACACCAACAAAATCTAGTTTAAGAACAAACCCAAGACATATGTAAGTAGCACTTAGTATAATTTAACTTTAATTAACAATTAATTAATAAATAAATTAATTAATTTTGCAAAATCCCTGTTCACTTTTCCTACGTTTTCTAAAATTTCTGAAATTTGAAATTCTAAAATTTTAGAAATCTCTGAAATCTCTTTTAGAAATTGTAACATTGTTAACATTGTATTCCTTGCAAAGCTACAACTGTTAGCTTTTCGCATCATCAGAGTGCGTACGTTTCTGCAATTAGTACGCGTCCCCTGTATAATTTTGTAAATTAGTATACACCCCCCAATAACCTGAATTGAAAATCAGTGTCAACGAAAGCAGAGACAAACACAGACCGCATATAGACGTACATATATGTACATATATATATATATATATATATATATATATATATATAGCGCAGACAAACGTCCCATAAATTGAAATCATGTGTACGCGAAATGCTTGAGTTAATGTGTAGATATATGCGTGTATGTACTATGTGCTATATATAGGCACGTATATAAGTAAATAAGTATATGTGTGTGTGACTTATTCTGCTGTAATATGCAAATTAGATTCCTGGTCAAAAATGAAAATTGTCTAAAGCGGTCAAATTTGGTATCAAATGAAAGCACTAAGCGAGCTGAGCAACTTTTGTCATAGAACTGCATGCTCAAAGTGGCTGTAAATAATAATTATTTGAAAAAAAGATGGGTGGGTCTGACGGTAAAACTGACAGCGGGAATCGATTTTCCGTGACAGAAAATCACTGTATGGAAGATTTGAGCTGTCAAAGTTAGATAGCTAGCGAGAAATTTCGATTTTTCATTTTTCGAATTTTCGCCATTTTTGACGGGCCACTGTGGTCGTTAGGGAGGTGGTAGAGAAAACCGAATTAGCTGTGGCGCCAAAAAATTGTGATTCTTAAATTCTTTAGAGGGTACTACTAGACCCCATAGCCCTTTAGGTTGGCCCACCGCTGCAGATCACGTGAAAGCGGAGAACATTATGTACAATACAACCATCAAATAGGAGAAACCGGAAAAAAACGTCGCCGCCATAACGTCGAGCCTACTATGGACCTTCAGGAAGCGGTTTCCGACTTGACCCTGTCGACGATAATATGGAACAGCCCAGCAAGATGGGTGGGTCGCGCATTGTGTAGAAAGGGCGATTGGCCATCTTAGAAAATCTACAATAACGTTTACGGATATGTTATATTAAATTAAAATTGGGAAACGCATTAAGCTATGTTTTTGTCGGGCGTGACTACTTGTCATAGTCCAACCATGGGCGTATCCAGGGGAGAGTTTTGGGGGTTGAAACCCCCTCCTTTTGGGTTAACTTTTATCAATACTCCATTACAAAAAGTGTAAATTTTTGCTAAAACCCCCTTCTTTTCAAAATCCTGGATACGCCTCTGAGTCCAACTAAACTTAAGGTACACGAACCAAAAATGCTCTTTCTTCGCATGTAAAATACATATGAGTACTCTCAGGCAGGTTGTACAAACACGGAAACTAGCCTGTAAAATGCATATGAGTGGCGTTGAGGTTGTAAATTAAGGAAAACAAATTGCAACGGCTTAACATGTGAGCCTGTCCTACAACGAGGCTCATATTGGCATATGTCATAATATAATTTGTCGATATTTGACCTTCATATAAATAGCACGTACAGCTTCTCATTACAATGTTGTCCTTCACACATCTTGTCGCTAAGACATTATACTGTGCATATGCATTATACGACATGCCACTTTGCGCTCTGACTCAGAGCCTTGTAAAGCATTACGTATGTGAGAGTAGTGTGTCATAGTGTTCCGAGAATACAGTAGGTGTACTATAGTGCTTCCACAAATAGTAGGTGCCATGGTGTTTCGGGAAACATCAGCTTGCATGTACAGTTACACTTGAGGTGCCGCAGTTCACTTCGTTCTGTCCATTTCTTTCAAGTCACAATGTTAACATGTTATGTCTATTCATTGGTTTTTCTTTAATATGATAACCTGGTGATCTTTAAGAAGGCCGCGATGTGACGCCAATATGAGCCTCTTTGTAGGACAGGCTCATACGTTAAGCCGTTGCCACTTGTTTTCCTTAATTTACAACCTCAACGCCACTCATATGCATTTTACAGGCTAGTTTCCGTGTTTGTACAACCAGCCTGAGAGTACTCATATGTATTTACCATGCGACGAAGGAGCATTTTTGGTTCTTGTTTTCCATTATTTTACATATGTATGCGCAAAAAAGAACCAACATAATATATTTCCGAACACCATGCGCAAGCAGATACTATTTTTACCACTTTTGAAAAATTTCATATTTATTTCACCCAAAATCGCTTACGTCCCCACCCCACCACAGCACAGCACTCTACAGCCACTTTGGGCATGCAATTCTATGACAAAAGTTGCTCAGCTCACTTAGGGCTTTCATTTGTTACCAAATTTGACCACTTTTGAAAAATTTCATTTTTGACCGAAAATCGCCAAGACCCACCCCGCCCCACCCCGCCCCACCACAGCACTCTACAGCCACTTTTTGAGCATGCAGTTCTCTCTAACACATATAAG
>JASAND010026511.1:0-15944 GCA_030248195.1 Trissonchulus latispiculum
AAAAGCGACGACTGAATCGGAAACTGGAACTGAAATTATTTTGATTTGTCCGCCTGGGACTGAAACTGAAATTCTGAAGAAAATATCCCGAAACTGAAACAAAATAATTTCAGTCGACCATTGAATCTGAAAATAATTTCAGCTCTTGCATAGACTGAAAATATCAATCGAATTAGGTTTACGCTTAGACTGAAAATTGTAATTTCAGACAACGCTTAGCCTTAAAATTGTAATTTCAGACAACGCTGAGCCTGAAAATTGTAGTTTCAGACAACGCTTAGCCTGAAATTTGTAATTTCAGACTACGTTTAGCCTGAAAAATCCCATTTTCAGATTGTCTGAAATTGTTATCAGATCAATATGCGTTTCGAAGCATTGCAAGCAATGCTGTGCTGTTGTATTGTACGTGTCACAAAATGAATTTCTACTTTCTAGTAGACTTTTTATACGCAAGTATACCGGGATACAATTACATTCCATCTATTCTCGCAAAGCTGACCATAGCAGTCACAAATTTTACAGATGTTTTATACATTGAACCAAACAGTAGCGTAGTTACAAAAAATTTCAAGTGGGGTGGGGGGCGGTTTTTAACAAAAAGACTTAGACGAAAAAATTTTGTAATAACGTAGAGAATGCGTTAATTGCAGTACAATTTGTGCTCCGCGCGGTCATAAGATTTTTCTTTGCCCGATTTGTTCCAGGAGGACAAATTTATTTCCGGGAGGGTGGCCACCCCCGTATCTACGCTAGTGGAACCAAGAGTATATTGAAGTTTCACTGAATATGTACAACACAACCTAACAAAAAACGTGTTTATAAGATGTTCCATATAGAGTCCTAAAGCTAAAGTTAAAATTTTAATGAGTACAAAATATAAAAATAAAATTTGAATCTAAACCTGAAACTGAAACTGAAACTGAAAATAATTTGATAGGCCTGAAACTGAAACTGAATCTGAATCTGAAATTCCGACGACCAACCGCCTCAAACTGAAACTAAAAACCCTCAATTAGCAGGCCTGAAACGAACTGAAACTTGCATTGAAAGAAATGGGCCACCTGCAACACTACTACTTAGAAGTAGCAATTTCTTATTTTTCAGGTCAACGATTTATTGGATCAGAGGAAGCGGACTCCAGGTGCGAGTTCTTGTATCGGAATTTTTGAAGAAGATTCAGAAACAGTATGAAAACACGAGATATCCAGTATATTTAGAAATCATATTTAACGAAAAATTGCTGCCCGAACAGGGAATATCAAGTTTCAGAAAATTTCGGCAAGTTCTAGAAATTTACCGTATTAGGATCTGACAAACACTATCAGTAGCTGAATCCATCTTAGTTGTGGCAGTTTAGTATTGTGTCGGAGACGACGATTATTGGATCCGGCGTTTCAGGCTCACGGCAAGAGTTCTTATATCAGAACTTTGGTAAGAAGTTCCATAATAGTGACCGGAGCATGGTGAAAATGACCACACATGATCATGTATTTCGAGAAAATAACAGTTACCGAAAAAACTGCTCTGCCCAAACAGGAACATTGTTCAAGAAAGAAGAAGTTCGAACTTATTTCTGGAACAATCATATCCTGTTCGGTAGGCAGTTTTTCATTAACTATTACTCCTAAATGCACTGATCATGTGATGTTTTCACCATGCTCCGGTCACTATGAGATTTTTTCAAAGTTCTGATACTAAGAACTCACCTGGAGCCTGCACTCCGGATCCAATAAATCCTTGACCTAAAATAATAAACTGCTACTTCTAAGATGACTCAGCTATAATAGTGAATTTGATAAATCTGATATGTATTATTTCGAGAACTTCTTATTTCTGGAACAATCATTCCCTGTTCGGGCAGGCAGTTTTTCATTAACTATGACCCCTAAATACACTGATCATGTGATGTTTTCACCATGCTCCGGTCACTATGAGATTTTTTCAAAGTTCTGATACTAAGAACTCACCTGGAGCCTGCACTCCCGATCCAATAAATCCTTGACCTAAAATAATAAACTGCTACTTCTAAGATGACTCAGCTATAATAGTGAATTTGATAAATCTGATATGTATTATTTCGAGAACTTCTTATTTCTGGAACAATCATTCCCTGTTCGGGCAGGCAGTTTTTCGTTAACTGTTATTTCTAACTACACTGATCATGGGGTGTTTTCACCATGCTCCGGTCACTGTGAAATTTCTTCAATGTTCTGATACAAAGAACTCACCTGGAGCCTGCCCTCCGGATCCAATAAATCCTTGACCTGAGAATAATAAACTGCTACTTGTAAGATGATTCATATATGATAGTGTTTGTCAGATCTAATACGAGTAATTTCTAGAACTTCTTATTTCTGGAACAATCATTCCCTGTTTGGGCAGGCAGTTTTTCGTTAACTGTTATTTCTAAATACACTGATCATGTGGTGTTTTCACCATGCTCCGGTCATTATGAAACTTCTTCAAAGTTCTGATACTAAGAACTCACCTGGAGCCTGCACTCCGGATCCAATAAATCCTTGACCTGAAAATACTAAACTGCTACTTCTAAGATGATTCATATATGATAGTGTTTGTCAGATCTAATACGAGTAATTTCTAGAACTTCTTATTTCTGGAACAATCATTCCCTGTTCGGGCAGGCAGTTTTTCGTTAACTATGATTTCTAAATACACTGATCATGTGGTGTTTTCACTGTTTATGAATCTTCTTCAAAATTCTGATACAAAGAACTCACCTGGAGCCTGCCCTCCCGATCCAATAAATCCTTGACCTGAAAATAAGAAATTGCTACTTCTAAGTAGTAGTGTTGCAGGCGGCCCATTTCTTTTCAATTTCAGTTTCAGATTCAGTTTCAGGCCTGCTAATTGAGGGTTTTCAGTTTCAGTTTCAGGCGGTTGCTCGTCGGAATTTCAGATTCAGATTCAGTTTCAGTTTCAGGCCTCTCTCAAATTATTTTCAGTTTCAGTTTCAGTTTCAGGCCTAGACTAAAATTTTATTTTTATATTTTGCACTATTAAAATTTTAACTTTAGCTTTAGGACCATATGGAACATCTTATAAACACGTTTTTGTTAGGTTGTGTTGTACATATTCAGTGAAACTTCAATATACTCTTGGTTCCACTAGCGTAGATACGGGGGCGGCCACCCTCCCGGAAATAAATTTGTCCTCCTGGAACAAATCGGGCAAAGAAAAATCTTACGACCGCGCGGAGCACAAATTGTACTGCAATTAACGCATTCTCTACGTTATTACAAAATTTTTCGTCTAAGTCTTTTTGTTAAAACCGCCCCCCACCCCACTTGAAATTTTTTGTAACTACGCTACTGTTTGGTTCAATGTATAAAACATCTGTAAAATTTGTGACTGCTATGGTCAGCTTTGCGAGAATAGATGGAATGTAATTGTATCCCGGTATACTTGCGTATAAAAAGTCTACTAGAAAGTAGAAATTCATTTTGTGACACGTACAATACAACAGCACAGCATTGCTTGCAATGCTTCAAATGCATATTGATCTGATAATAATTTCAGACAATCTGAAAATGGGATTTTCAGGCTAAGCGTAGTCTGAAATTACAAGTTTCAGGCTAAGCGTTGTCTGAAACTACAATTTTCAGGCTCAGCGTTGTCTGAAATTACAATTTTAAGGCTAAGCGTTGTCTGAAATTACAATTTTCAGTCTAAGCGTAAACCTAATTCGATTGATATTTTCAGTCTATGCAAGAGCTGAAATTATTTTCAGATTCAATGGTCGACTGAAATTATTTTGTTTCAGTTTCGGGACTGTTTTCTTCAGAATTTCAGTTTCAGTTCCAGGCGGCAAATCAAAATAATTTCAGTTCCAGTTTCGATTCAGTCGTCGCTTTTTTGCAGTTTCATGTTCAGTTTTAGGTGCTGAAACTGAAATATGTACTGACCGAAAATATTTTCAGTTTTAGTTTCAGGTGCAGAAACATTACTACTTCTAAGACGGTTCATCCATGATAGTGAATTTGATAAATCTTATATGTATTATTTCTAGAACTTCTTATATCTGGAACAATCATTTTCGTTAAATATGATTTCTAACTACACTGATCATGTGGTGTTTTCACCACGCTCCGGTCACTATGAAATTTCTTCTATGTTCTGATACAAAGAACTCACCTGGAGCCTGCCCTCCGGATCCAATAAATCCTTGACCTGAAAATAATAAACTGCTACTTCTAAGATGATTCATATATGATAGTGAATTTGTCAGATCTAGTACGAGTAATTTCTAGAACTTCTTATTTCTGGAACAATCATATCCTGTTCGGCAGGCAGTTTTTCATTAACTATTACTCCTAAATACACTGATCATGTGATGTTTTCACCATGCTCCGGTCACTATGAGATTTTTTCAAAGTTCTGATACTAAGAACTCACCTGGAGCCTGCCCTCCGGATCCAATAAATACTTGACCTGAAAATAAGAAATTGCTACTTCTAAGTAGTCGTGTTGCAGGCGGCCCATTTATTTTCAATTTCAGTTTCAGATTCAGTTTCAGGCCTGCTAATTGAGGGTTTTCAGTTTCAGTTTCAGGCGGTTGCTCGTCGGAATTTCAGATTCAGATTCAGTTTCAGTTTCAGGCCTCTCTCCAATTATTTTCAGTTTCAGTTTCAGTTTCAGGCCTAGACTAAAATTTTATTTTTATATTTTTCACTATTAAAATTTTAACTTTAGCTTTAGGACCATATGGAACATCTTATAAACACGTTTTTGTTAGGTTGTGTTGTACATATTCAGTGAAACTTCAATATACTCTTGGTTCCACTAGCGTAGATACGGGGGCGGCCACCCTCCCTGAAATAAATTTGTCCCCCTGGAATAAATCGGGCAAAGAAGCATCTTACGACCACGCGCGCAGCACAAATTGTACTGAAATTAACGCATTCTCTACGTTATTACAAAATTTTTCGTCTAGTCTTTTTGTTAAAACCGCCCCCCACCCCACTTGAAATTTTTTTGTAACTACGCTACTGCTTGGTTCAATGTATAAAACATCTGTAAAATTTGTGACTGCTATGGTCAGCTTTGCGAGAATACATGGAATGTAATTGTATCCCGGTATACTTGCGTATAAAAAGTCTACTAGAAAGTAGAAATTCATTTTGTGACACGTACAATACAACAGCACAGCATTGCTTGCAATGCTTCAAATGCATATTGATCTGATAATAATTTCAGACAACACATAATCTGAAAATGGGATTTTCAGGCTAAGCGTAGTCTGAAATTACAAGTTTCAGGCTAAGCGTTGTCTGAAACTACAATTTTCAGGCTCAGCGTTGTCTGAAATTACAATTTTCAGGCTAAGCGTAGTCTGAAATTACAAGTTTCAGGCTAAGCGTTGTCTGAAACTACAATTTTCAGGCTCAGCGTTGTCTGAAATTACAATTTTAAGGCTAAGCGTTGTCTGAAATTACAATTTTCAGTCTAAGCGTAAACCTAATCGATTGATATTTTCAGTCTATGCAAGAGCTGAAATTATTTTCAGATTCAATGGTCGACTGAAATTATTTTTGTTTCAGTTTCGGGACTTTTTTCTTCAGAATTTCAGTTTCAGTTCCAGGCGGCAAATCAAAATAATTTCAGTTCCAGTTTCAATTTTAGTTTCAGTCGTCGCTTTTTGCAGTTTCATGTTCAGTTTTAGGTGCTGAAACTGAAATATCTACTGACCGAAAATATTTTCAGTTTTAGTTTCAGGTGCTGAAACATCACTACTTCTAAGACGGTTCATCCATGATAGTGAATTTGATAAATCTTATATGTATTATTTCTAGAACTTCTTATATCTGGAACAATCATTTTCGTTAAATATGATTTCTAACTACACTGATCATGTGGTGTTTTCACCACGCTCCGGTCACTATGAAATTTCTTCTATGTTCTGATACAAAGAACTCACCTGGTGCCTGCACTCCGGGTCCAATAAATCCTTGACCTAAAAATAATAAACTGCTACTTCTTAGATGATTAATCAATGACTGCGAATTTGTCAGATCTAATACGCGTAATTTCTAGAACTTCTTATTTCTGGAACAATCATTCCCTGTTCGGGCAGGCAGTTTTTCATTAACTATGACTCCTAAATACACTAATCATGTGATGTTTTCACCGTGCTCCGGTCACTATGAAACTTCTTCAAAGTTCTGATACTAAGAACTTACCTGGAGCCTGCGCTCCCGATCCAATAAATCCTTGACCTGAAAATAATTAACTGCTACTTCTAAGATGATTCATTAATGATAGCGAATTTGTCAGATCTGATACGCGTAATTTCTAGAACTTCTTATATCTGGAACAATCATTTCCTGTCAGGACAGGCAGTTCTTCGTTAACTATGATTTCTAACTACATTGATCATGTAGTGTTTTCACCGCGCTCCGGTCACTATGAAATTTCTTCAATGTTTTGATACTAAGAACTCACCTGGAGCCTGCCCTCCGGATCCAATAAATCCTTGACCTGAAAATAATAAACTGCTACTTCTAAGATGATTCATCAATGACAGTGAATTTGTCAGATCTAATACGCGTAATTTCTAGAACTTCTTATATCTGGAACAATCATTTTCGTTAACTATGATTTCTAACTACACTGATCATGTGGTGTTTTCACTATGCTCCGGTCACTGTGAAATTTCTTCAATGTTCTGATACAAAGAACTCACCTGGAGCCTGCCCTCCGGATCCAATAAATCCTTGACCTGAAAATAATAAACTGCTACTTCTAAGATGATTCATCAATGACAGTGAATTTGTCAGATCTAATACGCGTAATTTCTAGAACTTCTTATATCTGGAACAATCTTTCCCTGTTCGGGCAGATAGTTTTTCGTTAACTGTGATTTCTAAATACACTGATGATGTGGTGTTTTCACTATGCTCCGGTCACTGTGAAATTTCTTCAATGTTCTGATACAAAGAACTCACCTGGAGCCTGCCCTTAGTGTTTGAGGCCGGCCGGCCTAAGCCGGCCGGCGGCCGGCCGCCGGCTGGAATACAAATCACCAATCAGAAATTTACAAAATAGAGCAACTAAGCTTAAAATCAATTCCAAATCTAGTTATGCTAATTTTCTATGCGATGCTGTGCTATTTTTCCAAGATAACGTCCGAAAATAAATATCTTAGCAGTTATAGTAACTGCACTGCAAACTGCTCTAGGCCGGTAGCCGGCCAGCCGGCCGGCCGCCGGCCGGCCTACGGACTCACCGGCCGCCGGCCGGCCGGCCGGCTCACCGGCCGGCCGGCCGATGGGCTCGGCCGGGCCGGCCGGCAGTCGGCCGGCCGGCCGGTGAAACCCCGGCCGGCCTCAAACACTACCTGCCCTCCGGATCCAATAAATCCTTGACCTGAAAATAATAAACTGCTACTTCTAAGTGGTCGTGTTGCAGGCGGCCCATTTCTTTTCAATTTCAGTTTCAGATTCAGTTTCAGGCCTGCTAATTGAGGGTTTTCAGTTTCAGTTTCAGGCGGTTGCTCGTCGGAATTTCAGATTCAGATTCAGTTTCAGTTTCAGGCCTCTCTCAAATTATTTTCAGTTTCAGTTTCAGTTTCAGGCCTAGACTAAAATTTTATTTTTATATTTTTCACTATTAAAATTTTAACTTTAGCTTTAGGACCATATGGAACATCTTATAAACACATTTTTGTTAGGTTGTGTTGTTGTTGGAGATACAATATATGGACACAAACAGTGATGATTCCATTTACTAGCAGCATCGTGACAAGTTACTAACTAACTACGGGTTCGTTAAGTATAGTATAGAATCTCAGTTTTGCACTATTAGCTACTTTTCTAATAGTTGTACATATTCAGTGAAACTTCAATATACTCTTGGTCCCACTAGCGTAGATACGGGGGCGGCCACCCTCCCGGAAATAAATTTGTCCCCCTGGAATAAATCGGGCAAAGAAAAATCTTACGACCGCGCGCAGCACAAATTGTACTGCAATTAACGCATTCTCTACGTTATTACAAAAATTTCGTCTAGTCTTTTTGTTAAAACCGCCCCCCACCCCACTTGAAATTTTTTTGTAACTACGCTACTGCTTGGTTCAATGTATAAAACATCTGTAAAATTTGTGACTGCTATGGTCAGCTTTGCGAGAATACATGGAATGTAATTGTATCCCGGTATACTTGCGTATAAAAAGTCTACTAGAAAGTGGAAATTCATTTTGTGACACGTACAATACAACAGCACAGCATTGCTTGCAATGCTTCAAATGCATATTGATCTGATAATAATTTCAGACAATCTGAAAATGGGATTTTCAGGCTAAGCGTAGTCTGAAATTACAAGTTTCAGGCTAAGCGTTGTCTGAAACTACAATTTTCAGGCTCAGCGTTTTCTGAAATTACAATTTTAAGGCTAAGCGTTGTCTGAAATTACAATTTTCAGTCTAAGCGTAAACCTAATTCGATTGATATTTTCAGTCTATGCAAGAGCTGAAATTATTTTCAGATTCAATGGTCGACTGAAATTATTTTGTTTCAGTTTCGGGCTGTTTTCTTCAGAATTTCAGTTTCAGTTCCAGGCTGCAAATCAAAATAATTTCAGTTCCAGTTTCGATTCAGTCGTCGCTTTTTTGCAGTTTCCTGTTCAGTTTTAGGTGCTGAAACTGAAATATGTACTGACCGAAAATATTTTCAGTTTTAGTTTCAGGTGCTGAAACATTACTACTTCTAAGACGGTTCATCCATGATAGTGAATTTGATAAATCTTATATGTATTATTTCTAGAACTTCTTATATCTGGAACAATCATTTTCGTTAAATATGATTTCTAACTACACTGATCATGTGGTGTTTTCACCACGCTCCGGTCACTATGAAATTTCTTCTATGTTCTGATACAAAGAACTCACCTGGAGCCTGCCCTCCGGATCCAATAAATCCTTGACCTGAAAATAATAAACTGCTACTTCTAAGATGATTCATATATGATAGTGAATTTGTCAGATCTAGTACGAGTAATTTCTAGAACTTCTTATTTCTGGAACAATCATATTCTGTTCGGCAGGCAGTTTTTCATTAACTATTACTCCTAAATACACTGATCATGTGATGTTTTCACCATGCTCCGGTCACTATGAGATTTTTTCAAAGTTCTGATACTAAGAACTCACCTGGAGCCTGCCCTCCGGATCCAATAAATCCTTGACCTGAAAATAAGAAATTGCTACTTCTAAGTAGTCGTGTTGCAGGCGGCCCATTTATTTTCAATTTCAGTTTCAGATTCAGTTTTAGGCCTGCTAATTGAGGGTTTTCAGTTTCAGTTTCAGGCGGTTGCTCGTCGGAATTTCAGATTCAGATTCAGTTTCAGTTTCAGGCCTCTCTCAAATTATTTTCAGTTTCAGTTTCAGTTTCAGGCCTAGACTAAAATTTTATTTTTATATTTTTCACTATTAAAATTTTAACTTTAGCTTTAGGACCATATGGAACATCTTATAAACACGTTTTTGTTAGGTTGTGTTGTACATATTCAGTGAAACTTCAATATACTCTTGGTTCCACTAGCGTAGATACGGGGGCGGCCACCCTCCCTGAAATAAATTTGTCCCCCTGGACTAAATCGGGCAAAGAAGCATCTTACGACCACGCGCGCAGCACAAATTGTACTGAAATTAACGCATTCTCTACGTTATTACAAAATTTTTCGTCTAGTCTTTTTGTTAAAACCGCCCCCCACCCCACTTGAAATTTTTTTGTAACTACGCTACTGCTTGGTTCAATGTATAAAACATCTGTAAAATTTGTGACTGCTATGGTCAGCTTTGCGAGAATACATGGAATGTAATTGTATCCCGGTATACTTGCGTATAAAAAGTCTACTAGAAAGTAGAAATTCATTTTGTGACACGTACAATACAACAGCACAGCATTGCTTGCAATGCTTCAAATGCATATTGATCTGATAATAATTTCAGACAACACATAATCTGAAAATGGGATTTTCAGGCTAAGCGTAGTCTGAAATTACAAGTTTCAGGCTAAGCGTTGTCTGAAACTACAATTTTCAGGCTCAGCGTTGTCTGAAATTACAATTTTAAGGCTAAGCGTAGTCTGAAATTACAAGTTTCAGGCTAAGCGTTGTCTGAAACTACAATTTTCAGGCTCAGCGTTGTCTGAAATTACAATTTTCAGTCTAAGCGTAAACCTAATCGATTGATATTTTCAGTCTATGCAAGAGCTGAAATTATTTTCAGATTCAATGGTCGACTGAAATTATTTTTGTTTCAGTTTCGGGACTTTTTTCTTCAGAATTTCAGTTTCAGTTCCAGGCGGCAAATCAAAATAATTTCAGTTCCAGTTTCAATTTTAGTTTCAGTCGTCGCTTTTTGCAGTTTCATGTTCAGTTTTAGGTGCTGAAACTGAAATATCTACTGACCGAAAATATTTTCAGTTTTAGTTTCAGGTGCTGAAACATCACTACTTCTAAGACGGTTCATCCATGATAGTGAATTTGATAAATCTTATATATATTATTTCTAGAACTTCTTATATCTGGAACAATCATTTTCGTTAAATATGATTTCTAACTACACTGATCATGTGGTGTTTTCACCACGCTCCGGTCACTATGAAATTTCTTCTATGTTCTGATACAAAGAACTCACCTGGTGCCTGCACTCCGGGTCCAATAAATCCTTGACCTGAAAATAATAAACTGCTACTTCTTAGATGATTAATCAATGATTGCGAATTTGTCAGATCTAATACGCGTAATTTCTAGAACTTCTTATTTCTGGAACAATCATTCCCTGTTCGGGCAGGCAGTTTTTCATTAACTATGACTCCTAAATACACTAATCATGTGATGTTTTCACCGTGCTCCGGTCACTATGAAACTTCTTTAAAGTTCTAATACTAAGAACTCACCTGGAGCCTGCGCTCCCGATCCAATAAATCCTTGACCTGAAAATAATAAACTGCTACTTCTAAGATGACTCAGCTATAATAGTGAATTTGATAAATCTGATATGTATTATTTCTAGAACTTCTTATTTCTGGAACAATCATTCCCTGTTCGGGCAGGCAGTTTTTCGTTAACTATGATTTCTAAATACACTGATCATGTGGGGGTTTCACCATGCTCTGGTCATTAATGAAACTTCTTCAAAGTTCTGATACTAAGAACTTACCTGGAGCCTGCGCTCCCGATCCAATAAATCCTTGACCTGAAAATAATTAACTGCTACTTCTAAGATGATTCATCAATGATAGCGAATTTGTCAGATCTGATACGCGTAATTTCTAGAACTTCTTATATCTGGAACAATCATTTCCTGTCAGGACAGGCAGTTCTTCGTTAACTATGATTTCTAACTACATTGATCATGTAGTGTTTTCACCGCGCTCCGGTCACTATGAAATTTCTTCAATGTTTTGATACTAAGAACTCACCTGGAGCCTGCCCTCCGGATCCAATAAATCCTTGACCTAAAAATAATAAACTGCTACTTCTAAGATGATTCATCAATGACAGTGAATTTGTCAGATCTAATACGCGTAATTTCTAGAACTTCTTATATCTGGACCAATCATTTTCGTTAACTATGATTTCTAACTACACTGATCATGTGGTGTTTTCACTATGCTCCGGTCACTGTGAAATTTCTTCAATGTTCTGATACAAAGAACTCACCTGGAGCCTGCCCTCCGGATCCAATAAATCCTTGACCTGAAAATAATAAACTGCTACTGCTAAGATGATTCATCAATGATAGTGAATTTGATAGATCTGATATGTATTGTTTCTAGTACTGCTTATTCCTGGAACAATCATTTCCTGTTCGGCAGGTAGTTTTTCGTTAACCATGATTTCTAACTACACTGATCAGTTCTACAAAGTTCTAACACTTTGCCTTTTGCTGCTCATTTTCCTGCGAAATAAGGTTGCCTCCAGTCATAAATTAAAACAGTTATTTATTACATTGAAAGCACATTGCCAATAACTTGAAAATCATAAGTCAGAGTTTGAGTGCATTCAGGGTGCTAACAAATTAAGCGATGCAAAGCATTAACTGTAAGTTAATATGAGGAACTATTTGATGATCTGAAATATAATGCTGTTAACAGAAGAACCAGTGTTATTAAAATGCAGCTTTAATTAACCTTCTTGTACAAAGCTATTTACAGAGAATTCGTTAATACAATAACAATGCAAAGCAAACCCGGAGGTCCAGAAGGCTGAGGTTGCCCTAAAATTGTAACAAAAAAGATTTCTTTTTTACATTTTTCAAAATGTAAACTCAAATATTTTAAAAATATTATAAAAAGCATTCAACGTTAACGTGAAATTATAAGATCAGTGGGTTACGATGAGGTTGCAATGACAACTGTCACAAACAAATGTTCCGTTTTTGCCATTTGTTTCTGATCAATTTTTACAGAAACGGAAGTTAACGGCAAGAGTCTTGGTAGATTAGTGAAACACAATAAAATGGCAATAGAAATAATGAAAATAGAAGTATTGACAATAATAACAATAAACACATTAAAAATAATGAAATACAATGAAGATAAAAAATGGATACCACTGTTGTGGTACCGCTGTTTTCAGCGTTTACATAGGAGGATTACGTTAGATTTAAGTGTACCTTGCTGCAACATAGGAGGATCTAAAACACAACAGTATATATCCTTAATGCACCCACTTCATGAACAAACGCCAAATCATTTTAAATCGTGATTCTTGGTTGGAGTACTTATTGATCCAGGCATGACTCTTACTAGATTATATCTGAAATAGAATATTAAACTGGTGTGCTGGTAGGGGGTACCGCAGCACACAAATTTTGGGTCAGCAAAGGAAAAATGAAAGATATTTTGCAGAAAGTTTACAATTTTATTCGACTTCGTGATGCACTTATCTAAAAGAATCCAAATTGTTTGTTTCTATTTTTGGAAATTATAAGAATAAAGATTGAAAATGGTCTAGTCCTACTGGCCGGTCAGCTTCCCGTCCGTTGACCCAGGTTTTGTATATACTAGTAAAAGCAATACAATAGCTTTTAAGAATCAACTACTTTCTAATGTTAGCAGAACTACTTAAAATAAGACGTGATAACTGAATTTTACTATAAAAGTTTCATATATTCAACCTTATTTTTTTCAAGTTTCATTAACATCCAAGTACACTGCAGCCTGTCCGCTAAGTGATTGGGCAGGTGTTAAAATAAAAATATGAACATAAAAATTTAGCTAAAATTTTTTAAGTTTAGACTTTTAGACCGTCAGTTTATGCTACATTAGGGCTAAAACATTGGACTTACTGCATATGATACTGTAAATCCTTAAATAAATTACATTTCGCTAGGGGGAATGATAATTTATGGGGACGCTGACATGGTGCCTGTAGTATGGGATGACACAACACTCAAGAAGTTGACTGCAAATTGCTCCAGGCTGTGCTCAAGGTGCTACCTAGCTAGTAAAGTAAATATCAGATTGAGGATAAGTTGAATGATTTAATTGAAAACCAATGGATTGTAATAGGAAAAGGCTAATTTATAGAAAGTGCTCCTCCAGCACAATACTTTAAAATTGGATTTGTCCATTACACATTGGTTTGGAAATACTTCATCCAACGATCACGATTCAAAAGATTTGGCGTAGACTACAGCGTAGACTACGGCGTAGACTACAGCTAGCTGCAGTTAAATGACAATTTCTATAGGAATTTAAGTGGTTGGGCTTTCGAATGTCGCTTTAAAAGCGAACCTTGACAAGCCTTGATGAAAGAACGCCTAGAATTCACACGCCTGTTTTGTTGACAGTGAATATTCAAAATTTTCAAAGCGACACAAGAAAGCTCTGCCTCTTACGTTAATAAAAACATTGATATAGTAAGGAAGAAGATTATATGAAAATCAAATACTGAAAATGTAATAATGTCAGGGTAAACTTCTTCAGTTCGTATTTGTATAACATAAAACATTTTAATTGCGTGAAGAAAAATATGATATCAACTAGATTTCGAGAATGCAATATCAAAACAGTTGGTGTTTAGTGAGTGTTGCTAGTACTAATAATGGTAACCTAAAGATATCAAAAAACGTAAAATACCATT
This sequence comes from Trissonchulus latispiculum, assembly GCA_030248195.1. Lineage (NCBI taxonomy): Eukaryota > Metazoa > Nematoda > Enoplea > Enoplida > Ironidae > Trissonchulus > Trissonchulus latispiculum. The sequence continues at coordinate 14,110 of JASAND010026511.1, forward strand.
TAAAATTCAACCAGCTTCTAAAACAACTATACTTCGGTGACAATAAAATATTAGCCTCTAAACAAATTGCTTACCCGTAGATTGGCTCATTAAATCGTAACGCTGACCATAAGCTCCGTATCGGCTGCTTTTGTAACCCTGCCACGCATCATCTACGACAAATATAGCTAGTTCGATTCGTTTGTGAGCCTGGCAAGTGTGACGTAGTCATAAAGACGTTGTCATATTGTCATGTAGTACAGCCGCCATATAGTACAGCCCATGCCCCCATCAGCTTTCTATAAAATATTTCATAAGGCTATTTCAAGGTCCAAATTGGACAGGTTTTGCGACGGATGGAAAGGATTTGCTTTCTCATCACTATGGCGTTTTGAATTAAATTGGCTAGGGTGGAAATGGACGGAATTATAGCCGAGTGTCTAATAGGTTATTAGTGTGCTTTTCATTTTGGAGCACAATTAGGACCTTTTTTACGTCTGTGCCAGGCTATCCATGTGTCGCGCTCGCCGCCTGGGAGAGAATTAAATGGGAGGATTAATGTAGATGAATTAGTATGGGGATTCACGGACCTTGTCCAGTCCTGTAACCTTCCTAAACACTCAAATTTATTTGAGATAGGTCTTCTTGTCCACTAAAATTTCTGAGATAGACTCACCGGCATTCTAGACTACGCTCAAATACGAGATCTGATAGGTTTTCACTGAAAGAATAGGAATTTCTTGTTTTGTCTTGCTTGAGCTTAGACTTAAATGGATTTATTATATTGCACACATATCTAGTAACCATTTTGTCATTAATGTATATGTTGGATTAAAACCCATTTGGGTTTTAACCCATTTGATTCACGTCTGGAACGTTTGCTGTCTTGTGCTGTTTGGTTTATATTAAAAGACGTGTTTGGGTTATCCTGGATTCTTCAGCCTCGCTTACACAAGTTTTAAGTTGAGGAAATGGAGAACGTGATCGCAATCAGATAATGTGAGATATCAGATAATCAATAACTTAATATGTGGGTCGTTACTTGTATGGGAATAAATCCTATTGGTAAATAAAGCGCATTCACAAAATTACGTTCAAACGTTGCACCAGTCAACATTCGCTAAACGTTTCTGGTTTGGTTAAACTGTTAATCCGCTAGAGGTAAAATAAGTGTTCTTTGTGACATTCATAAGTAGAAATAGAGCACCAAATTTCTATTTTGGGGTTCTTCCGAAAATCGTGCATATAAGACATTGTCCCCGCCCAATGTTTTTCACCTCGATATGTGCACTAGCTTGGGGGGAAAAGTAGACATATCCGATGATGTCTGCAAACTTATTCGCAGCCCCCCAAAACTGCTATTCTCTGTTCTTTATAGGATAATTGTTCCTTCAGCTTGAGGAGCAGAACTTTTATGGCAGAACTCAGCTCTACTAGACGTGACTTCACTTAACTTGAATATGATTTGATTTGGTCAAACATCAACAGTTGCACCTGGTTGGCTAGAAAATCGTGACACGACTGCCAATCCGAAGCTTTCTGAAACGTTAAAAGAAACTCCAATTAAAACGTCTTGTACATACAACAACAAGTATCTTGATGTTATCAACCTGCAATTTTCCTACTAACTGCTACAGTATTTTTAATTGCTTTGGGTTTTACTGCTGATCAATTCAGCGGGTTTGCTGTGATTTTTTTGTAGTTTAGCTGTATTTTTTGGATTTGCATTGTCATGCTTATCACTAATGTTACATTAAATTATGCTGTAGATCATTTATCAATTGAGTTTTTGACCATTTCTCAGATTTTTCGCATCCACTTTAGTAATTCAGCTACAACTAAAACCTTTGTCTGGT
>JASAND010026514.1:0-65038 GCA_030248195.1 Trissonchulus latispiculum
CCATGTAGTTTTCTATTTTCTTGAAATTTTCCATCTATTTTTAATTCTCGAATTACGGTAGCAACTCTCGTTATCTCAGAAATTTTAGCAGGCGCTAAAATACTTTCGCAAGGGGATGATGTGAAAAACTAGCAATTACGGTCTGCGATTCTACAAACCTTATAACAACCGATCAATCTAATCAACTCAAACAGCAACCATTTTGCTTATATAAAAGATAGCTTAATCGCATGTCTAATCAGTGTTGGCATTGTTTATGTAACGGACGGTCGGGCTTTCGAGCCATATTTATGTATTAGCTCTGCGTGATTTATTTTGGGAATAAACCGTAAGTCATTTAATAAACTCATTTGTACGCCAACATCGCCTCATGTTTGATTAGGGTAGGAAGTTAGGTTAGGATTCTATTTTCGGAGTAGTTGCACCCTTAGAAGAACCTGCAACAGATTCGCCAACCAATTTCCGGTTTAGTAACCGGACAGTAAACCGGGGATTGATACATGAGCGCAAATGTTGCGTGTTATATTGCCATTGCGTTTATCAATATAAACTGGCAGTTTAAGAATTGCAAGCCTTTAGTTTTTCTCCTCACAGTTAGTATTGGGTTTGCTTTTACTTAACACTCTTTTTACTGGAGAAGAAAACGAATGTTTTACTTTTCTATGCATTGAAATATTCAGGAATTTTTGCTGAATTATTAATGCTCTTTATGCTATTGATGTTATTATTAATGATTAACATCATGCCATATTTTATTGCTGTTGCTGTCATGTCAGCATTATTTTACGTAATTTCATCATTTAATAACGATTAATACTTATGACTACTACTGCACAGTTATTTTCAGCGAGCATCAAGTGGTAAGTGTATATGTGCTTAAGTGTTGATCTATGAAAGCTTTTAAATCCAACAAGCGACTTGATCTGATAAAATGACGCAATTATGATAATGGTGAAAGCTTATCCAGTCATAAAACAAGACATGTCAACAGAAAAATCACGAATTCAAACAATAAGGTTATTACTAAAAACTAAACTCAAACACGAACGTCAACTAAATCTCTGCTAGATATATTTGTGATAAATGATCAAAATATATTAAATTATGCATAATTTTGGGAAAAAAGGGCAAACTAAAATTTGAAAAGGTAGCAATGAAAACACTAACGGCAGTGTTGGCAAACTAATTTACGTGAGCGCACCAGAGTGACAGTGTCTCACTATCAAAATATATGCTTGGCTAAGAGCAGTCTTTACTGCAAAGAAACAAACTGTGAAATTAAAAGCTGTGTAAAACATTCCTTTTATATAGGGCAAATTTGACTCATCGTGTTACCCCGTGCTAAGTTTAGAGCAAAGTTCGAATCCTTGGACCGCGTACCATGCGCAATGTCCCTAAGTTTGATTGAAAAACTTGTTTGATTAGAACAACATGTGTCCGAAATAAGGTATAAAACACAACCTTTTGTTTTACGTAATCGCTTTATAACACCTTGTACCTGCCGCAATTCCGCGTGGTAGGTACTTCATTACATTTAACATCGAAAAATGTTAGGTACAGGTTTGGACTCATTGGTACGGAATCGGAGTTGAATCACGGTACAGGGTGGTGCTATGCAAATAACAAATTATTACAAATCTTTGGACGGTACCTTTCACTATGTCAACCATTTGATTGATGGGGTGCATGCTCGTAACTGTAACTAAATTCAATGCAGCTGTTCATTGTTACTAAATTAAGTAAAATTTGATTAGTCATGGGGTATGTAACAGGTTGTAACTGGAGTAAAAACAATGTGTTCGATACAGGTTGGCACTGGGTAAAACTAAGTAAAGGACAAATGCCAGGGCCCAGCTTGTACAAATAGTTTTTCTAATGGTCGTGCAAACCGAAAAGCAATTAAAACTGGCACCGTTACTGTGACACGCTGACACGGCGCATGAATCATCAAACCCAGTATGTTAATAAATCAAATCTGAAAAAGAGGTATATAAAGAAACAAAATTTCTGCTCTGCATCAGTTTTCTTTCAACTTTACCAACAACGCGTTTTGATATACTACTGTTCTCCTTTTGTCATATTTCTGACTATTTGATTATCACATTTGATTATTATCATTATTACCACTTTATTCGGATTTTATCCTGCTAATTTGCTATTCTTGAAGAAGTTGGCTGGACTCTACCGTTAGTCATGATTTGTATTATTTGTGGAAAGCTGTTCACCTACAAGAGCAATCTTACTGCTCATATTAGACAGGTACATGAAGGCAGTCGTCCACACCAGTGTCCCACTTGCGGAAAACTTTTTAAGAGACGCCAAGATATGAAAAGACATTCACTGTGTCACACCGGCGTGCGCGTAGTCAATCCAGGGCTGGTTCGAAGGCGCAAAACAAACTCTTCTGTGGTTTTCATTGAAAAGTTGACCTCCAAGTATAAGAATGTCCACTGTTTTCAACTAGAAACTACTGTGCAGTGGAATGATCTCTGGTGTTTGTATAAAGGCGTTCGTGTTGAGCTGAAGAGGTGTATTGAAAGGGTTTTGGAATCTTTACACTGTATCAAATTTGACCTCATTCTAAAGATAACCTTCGAGAAAGCAACTGATCCAACAGAAACAATTACATGCTATTTTCATAGTACTGTACAACGGCTGTGTAGTCGAAACAGTATCGCTGCAGCAATACTGGACTCCTTCAAATATATTAGTCAGAAGGTTGAAGAATATCTGGAAACAGGCTCTGGATGGGTTGTCAGTGTCATTGATACTTTAGACGTTCACATGACTAAATATGAACCTGTAAAAGGAAAAACTTATATTCCATTACCTCCCAATCTACAATCAAAGAAGGCTATCGTGAATATACAAAACGAAGATGAAAAGTGTTTCATGTGGTCTGTGTTGGCGGGATTACATCCTATTGAAAACAATCCTCAGCGAGTATCCCACTATGAGCGATATTGCAGCGAACTCAATTTCACAGGAATTCCATTTCCTGTGAAAATCGATGATATCCCAAAGTTTGAACGACTTAACAATATTTCGCTGAACGTCTACGGTTACGATGACTCCCTGAATATTCTCCATTTGACCGACAGAAGGGATGCGTGTCGTCACTTTACTTTACTTTTGCTGAAGAATCAGCACTACTGTCTAGTGAAGGATCCTGAAAAATTTTTCAACACAGAGCGAAGTCATACGTCGAAACTTTTCCAGTGCCACCTTTGTCTCTGTCTGTTTTATTCCGAATCAAGACGAAATGATCACATGGAACGTTGCCGTAACCCTGATCTGGACGTAGTCGAGATGCCAACGGCGGATGAAAAATGGTTGAAATTTTCCAATTTTCACAAGATGCAGCGTCAACCTTACTTGATCTACGCAGACTTTGAATGTATTCTTGAAAAACTGAATACTTGTCTTCCCGATCCATCAACATCGTCTACGACATCTCTCCACGTACATACTCCGTGTGGATTTGGAATGGCTGAAATATTTGGTTGTTGTCACGACAAGCAGTCCCTTGGACGAACATACACCGTTAGATCGGCAAAACCCGTGGAAGAATTCTTACAGATGGCTATAAAATGGGGAGTAGAATACCAGGAAAAGCTGAACAAACCAAATTGGCAGTCTGCAACAACCGCAGATCAAATTCACTTTTTCTGTACAAGATCATGTGCCATATGCAAGAAAGATTTGGGAGAAGATAGAGTTTGGGATCACTGTCACTTGTGTGGACAATACAGAGGTGCTGCACATCCAGAGTGCAATTTATCTTTTCGGCTGATGCGTACGGTAACTGTAGTTTTCCACAATTTGCGCAGATACGACGGACATTTGCTACTGGAACAGCTGGGGACAATTGCGTCCAAAATGGGATGTGAAATCAATGTAATCCCAAAAGGATATGATGATTACCTTACATTCTCTTTGAAGTTTAAACATTTAAATACTCGCTGGAATCTTCGTTTTATCGACAGTTTACAGTTTCTGAATACCTCCTTGGATCAGCTGGTTAAAAGTCTATCTGATAAGGGCAGCGATAAATTTAGATACACTGCCGAATATTTCAAAGCTGACACTCCTTTGATGCTGCGAAAAGGAGTATACCCATACGAGTACATGGATTCCTGGCAAAGATTTGATGAACAGGAGCTACCTCCGATAAACAGTTTTTATTCCACTTTAACCGATTCTTCAATTACCGAAGAAGACTATAGCCATGCTAAGATGGTATGGAAAACTTTCAATGTTAAGTCGCTGGGAGAATACCACGATCTGTATCTCATTAGTGACGTGTTGCTATTGAGCGATGTTTTCGAAAACTTTAGAAACTTTTGTATGTTAAACTATCAGTTAGATCCTGCCCAGTATTATACTGCGCCGTCATTTTCATGGGATGCTGCGCTAAAGTTCACCGACGTCAAATTAGAACTATTTACTGACCCAGACATGTATACGTTTATGGAAAATGGAATTCGCGGAGGTGTATCGACAATAACTCACCGTTATGCAAAGGCTAATAATCCTCTATTGAACGATTATGACCCATCCAAACCTCCCAGCTATATTATCTACTTAGACGCCAATAATCTTTATGGCTGGACAATGACACAGAAGTTACCCGTTGGAAACTTTCGATGGATGACGGACAAGGAGATCCAGTCGTTTAATGCACTGAACATTTCTGACAGCGATTCAGAGGGATACATTTTGGAAGTTGATCTAGATTATCCAGATGAACTACACGACACTCATAACGACTATCCAGTCGCTGCTGAGAAACTTGAAATCACTGACGAGATGCTATCCCCGTATTGTGTCCAACTCAAAGATCAGATAAAAGTGTGCAGTGTCAACTCTCGAAAATTGGTACCTAATCTCTTCAATAAGAAACTATATACCGTACATTACCGTAATCTCAAGTTATATTTGGATTTGGGACTAAAATTGAAAAAGCTTCATCGGGTGTTGGCGTTTACTCAGGAGTCATGGTTGGCACCTTATATCATGTTCAATGCAGAAATGCGAAAAAAGGCTACGAGTGCGTTTGAGAAAGATTTGTTCAGGCTGTTCAATAACAGTGTGTTCGGGAAAACGATGGAAAAACGTTCGGAACTACATAGACATAAAACTTGTTTGTTCCGAAGACAAACTACTAAAGCTAACCTGTAAAACTCAGTACAGAGGATTTAAGTTAGTTTCTGACTCTCTTTTTGCTGTGAAAATGCGAAGATCTGTAACTAAACTATGTAAACCTATATATGTTGGATTTACAGTATTAGACTTGTCAAAATATTTAATGTATGACTTTCACTACAATTATATAAAGGCACAATACCGTAATGAAGCAAAGTTGTTATTCACCGATACTGACAGTTTATGTTACCACATTGTAACACAGGATATATATGAAGATATGGTGGGATGATCATTTATTTGATTTTTCTGATTATCGGAAAGGTCATTTTGCGTTTTCTGATTTTCTGAATAAAAAAGTTATGGGAAAATTTAAGGATGAAATGAGTTCTGTTCCTATTTCAGAGTTTGTGGGGCTGAGAGCAAAAATGTATAGTATTTTGGACTCTCAGGGAAAGGAGAAAAAGCGAGCAAAGGGTGTGAAGAAGTCCGTCGTTACACGTAGTATCAAACATGTAATGTACAAGTCAGTTCTGTTCGAGGGAGTGCGACTTAAACATCCAATGCAATTTATCCGCAGTGAAGGTTCTGTTGTACATACTGTATTACAAAACAAGTCAAGTTTGTCTGGTTTTGATGACAAACGATATATTCTTTTTGATGCAGAATCAACCATGGCGTATGGCCACTGTGATATTATGTCTGATTGTTGAATTAATACTGATTGTATATCTTTAGGGTTATGAATGTTACGGATGAAAATAGTCTGGGTCCATTTTCTACAATTAATAATAATGTCTTTCGTAAATCATTTGCCACTGTAACTATTCATCATCATTTATTTGTTAAACATGGTGTAGATACTGAGGACAAATTAGCGTCCAGATTTATTGAAATGGATTCCAAAGTTATGAAATTATTGGAACAATGCTGTACAGATCCTGACGAAGTCATTATTCGCCATCCAAGAAGAACCATTATATTCCGTAAGATGTTTGATAATCCTATTGGAATCCGCGGTTATACGAAAAAACGCGTCAGCCGAGTCGTCGTCGTTTACAATCGTCAAAGACATTTGATTGTGACTGCTTTTACGACGGATTAACATTATTTACGTGAAGATTGACACAGGTTTTGTACGTGATCGAATATAGATGGAATAATGGTTTCATCAACCACACCCGTTACGAAAAACTTGCCGTTGTGGAAAAGTCTAACAGTGCCGCCGTTATCCTTCCAAGTAATCCCACTGAAAAGTTCCGGTTCGTAGTGAACAGTGTGGTTGTAGCGTCTTATTAACTTGTACAACGAATGAAGATTGACTGCGTATCCTGTTTTACCTGCGCTGACTATATTGGTAATACGACACTGGCCAATACTACCACTGCCAAGACGTTCACCCATCATTTCGATAGACCTTCTTCCTTGGGCAACACACTTGGATCCCAAACAAACAAATTTGCCATTAGAAAAAAGAAGAAACGTGCTCCCATTCTGCGTTAAAATGGCACCACTGAACCTTCGAGGATTGTAGACGGCGTTCTCTAACTCACAAAGAGATATCCCTTTCCTGAATTTGCCCGAAAATACTACATTGACTATTTGCATCTTTACGACACCGACAATATTGACAATATTGTGTAAGTAACTGTTGCTGTGATGAAGGTCTGAATAAATAGTAAACAAAGTTCTTAACTATGGTATCGTTTTTATCGCCTCGCTTCCTTAAATAGTCTATTATTGATTCGAAGCTATAGCCACGTGATCTTTTATTCAAAAAATATATACAAAATTCACCACAAACATTAGTATCAAAGTCTTGCAAACAGTATTTGTTTACTTTTTCCGGTTTATACCGCATACAGGCCTCTATAGGCTCAAGTCCATAACTATCAAAGTACTCCACATAAGTGTCAAAATACATAGCAAGCCAGTGCTCTCCAGACTTTGTCGATGGATCCGTATTAAGTATAAAACACGCCGGTCTGCGTTGCACCGTTGGTAGCTGATCACTAGGGAATACACCCAGAAAGACTTTACGCAGGTATGGATCAGCGTTGGCGACTCGACTTAAGTCTAAACTATTCATAGTAACCTTCTAGTGCCCATCTGACGAGTTCCATATGACTGTTTTTATTAATTTTGAGATCTGTCATTTTATAGTGAAGGTATACTAATTTTCGATTGGCATCGTAGCAAAATTCCCAGCAGTGGTCCCACTCAACGTAGGTACAACCTGGTTGTGTCCATCGTTGTATCCCTTCCACGCAGAGGTGTAGATTACATCGTGCTAATCTTTTATACAAGTAGTCTCCATTTTCTATCGTAGCATTTTTATTTCCTAATTGAAGTATCAAAGTTTTCATAGCCCCATTATCGTCAACGACGGTTACATTTAGATTCTCTTCCTGGTAGTATAACTGTTCCGTGGAGACGGTTACAGCAAGTAAAAGTAGTCCTAGCATTTTGAGCACATAATTAAGGTAACCTGGATATAACATATTTATTAACTTTAAATTGAATAATCAAAAAATGGAGTCCTGTTGAAGTCGATGGAAATCAAGTTGTCAAATTCTCCATATATGATAATTTCTACTCCTTGTGAGTGATTACTAAGTGGCTCTTTCAGTTGCATATAGAGTGAAAGATCTCCTTCCCGGATAAGTTCCATTGCGCTTCCATCCACGTTATCTGCTGTTAGATTGAACACAAAAATTGTATACCCAGCAGTGAAATCTTCATACGTAATATCAATCCCTTTATCGTTATTGGCCATGTTAATTCCTTCAAATAGGTACATGTAGGGTACACTATATTTGAAATCACTCCAGTCCATCCTCATTGGATGCTTTGGTATGTACTCATCTCCACATTTTAGTGATAATTCACTGATTTTGCAGGTTTCAAACTTGAAGGGGTTAGCCGTAAATGATCCGTTAAACGCTTCTGAGTCAACCATTACTAGAACAACTCGTCTGGGGAGTTGACCAGAAAAAATGGAGTTTTCCACCACAGTCTGTGAGTTTGCGGCCAGATGTCGAGTCACCATTTTTATTCGACGTATAGGATACTTGGCTGCATGGTTGCCGCGTAGAACATTTTCTATAGCCAAACTGAGGGATTCTTGTGGCTTGATCTTCCAGACGTACCATCTTAGATCTTCCACCTTGATTTTATATTCCGTACCGTCACTCATTAAAACAAATTTGTCATCATTTCTATGAAGTTCAATCGACATCTCCGTATCGCTTAACATATATCTGTCCTGCTTAAATAAATCACAGTGCAATGGAGCTAGCAGTTCAACTCCTTTGTTCTTGATAAATGGTTTCCCTCTCCACTTCATTGCATCAGAAGTTAAGTCGTCAAATTTCAGTGGGTTATCTTTATAAAACATTGCGATTTGTTGATGATTAGACTTAGCGTCCTGTCCATAATTTAGCAAAACTTCCAGGTACGCCTTATACGCATACAAAGGTCCAGTGTTTTCAATTTCTTTGTCACTTAGCTTCATAACTACTCGGTCAAACAAGGTTGAGCCAATCAAATTTATGGGTTCGACATCGACCTTATCATGGTCGGGAGTGTTATCAGGTTTTGTTGGATACGGCAAATTATTGCCATCTTTTGTCACAATTTTGATTTGTACATACATGTAGTTTTTATTTAAATCCAACATAAATGAGTCTTTTGGTATGTGTATCCTGTACGGACCGCTGTCTGTTATAGGATTTTGAGGATAATATTCTGCCCAATAGCCCTTTTCGATAGCAACTTGACTAGGTGGAAGGGAAAATAGGTCAAGTTCGCTCTTAAACCCAGGATACGATTGTGCATCCACTTGCTTAGCCATGACTGAATACGTCAGTATTAAGTTTCCGTCGTTTTTTAATTCTTTTTATGTTTTTCGGTGTTAATCTGCTGCCAAGACCTTCACCTTCTTGCTGCAAATCGTCCCCAAATTTGCTCAGAGTGCGTCCAACTGCCTGCCTACTGCGCTTTTTCAGTGATGTTTTTATGTCTTCTCCCTTATTGAGATAATCTTTAGCCACATCGCTGCCTGTTCTAAGGGCTTCCTTTCCCACATGAATGCCAACTTTTCTGACAGTTGGCCAAATTGCTCGAAACAGTCCTTTAAAAAAACTACCGATTCCTTCTCCTCTTTGGTAAGGGTGTCCTGCATACGTTGGTAGAGCACCACCTGTTTGCAATAACACGTCTTCCCAGGTTTTGACTTGCTCAGGATAGTAGACAGTTCTCATGGTCTCACCTTCCTAAAGTGCAACTTTGCATAAATTTTTCCGTAAGCAAAATCAACTGGCTGTCCTGCGTCATTATATATATTAATTTCGACGGAGTCAAATTCTCTTTTAAGTACAGGTACATAGTGAGGATTAAGATACTCTTTATCAGTAAATTCTCCGTGTATGCCTGTAGTATTTACAATTCGGAGCAGAAGAGCAATGGTGTTTCCTACTATTTGAGGAGCAACTAAGTCACAGTATACATACATTGAATAAAAACCAGCTTGCATATCGGGCTCTCCGCCACCAACGATAACTTTCTCCTTCTTGTTTACATGTTTCGGTGACTCCCTTTCAATTACACCTTGAGGATTTAGATCGCCTCCTTCTCCAAACCCAAGTATATGCTGAAGTCGACTACCCAGTTTTAGATCTACAATATCAAAAGGCTTTCCTTTCTCCCTTTCGAAAATAATGTTAACTCGGTGAGTATACTGATCAAATTTAAGCGTCACACCTGGAGGTTGGCCTTCTCGATTTGTCATTGTATTTAACGTTTGATTAATAGCTTCACATAATTCTACGATTGATGTGTAATATCGCAACGGTAGGTATTTCGTTTTTGACGTACCATGAGAGAATGCTATATAGATTTCAGGACTGACTTCTTCTCTAAAAGTATTCCATGTCACAGGATACATCAGTTCTACAAGGGCTACCTCCCATTCACCGTCGAGATCGATTCGATGCGGTAGCTTCTCTCGAAAGTCGTTCAATTTATTTGTTAAATAGTCGCCAGTGTTACTAGGTAGCTGTAGGTAAAAATCCATCATCTTCCGTTATCCAACTGTTAAACTTTTCAGGATATCCCAACCACTTCACGAAATATTCCTGTTTTCCCTTGCGACGCCGCCTTTTTATTACTTTTTCTATCCAGTAGCTATCAGGCTTCGTCACAGTCTGGAGCTCTCGCTCATAGAAACCGCCTTGTATTGCTTCATCCTGCAAATCAGTTAGCTGATACATGACAGGGTATGCATTAGACGTTACTTTTACAATTTTGAATAGCTCTTCGGACCAATTTGGTAAATACCCTTTCTCGAATATTCCCTTCGCTTTGCTTATTCTAACAATGTCTCCTACTGTAAGTTTTGACCGTGGCACAGGTTGGTCCGGATACAGTTTGCTGTACACGTTATAGTGATTATTTGGATCAGATGCGTCCGATGGAGTCATGCCAATACTTCTGTGTTTGCTATGGTTATATCCGTCGACAAATTTTTGTAATACATCCACATATCTATAGGTTCTCGACTTTGTAAAGTACTTCCAAAGTTTCGTCTTTATTGTCCTATTAAATCGTTCAACAATGCTGCACTTGATATCTGGATTATCGCACGTATAATAGTGAATATTGTTAATTTTGAGTAGGTTCTGAAATTGTGCATTCTGAAATTCTTTTCCTCTATCTGACTGTAACATCTCAGGGCTCCTATTAGACTTTAAAATTTCTTTAAAGGCGCTAAAGATGTCCTTTCCAGTTTTCGACTTTACAGGGACTACCCACGCATACTTAGAAAATACGTCAATGCAGGTTAGCAGGAATCTGTTACCATCGTTGTCATCAGCAATTCGTGTCATATCAGCAAGATCAACCTGCCACAACTTATCAATATTGTCAACGAAATAACGACGCCGGGGATATCTACGGCGAATAGGCTTATGTATGGTGTAAGTATGTTGCTTTTTCAACCATTTCTTAATATTCGTAAGCTTAAGACCATTAATTTTATTTTTCAGATAACTATACAATTTACGTTCACCTGAATACGCAACTGGACTATTCGGATCATAAAAATAGTAACTTAAAGTGTCTTCCATTTCAATGTTTTCAGGGCTAATCCTGTTCCAGACTGTAGGTGTCTTGTACGTAGTGCTTCAAGTCGCTGAGCTGCAGGTCTTCTTGGGGTAGCATAGGGATCTTTTATTAATTGCCATCGGGCAGGATTACCAATGAACTCTCTAGGAACATTAGTATCACGCAATACCTCAGTGAAAAGATGAAATCCAACGGCAGGACTTTTGGTTGGACGATTCCTTACAAAATCATGTATAAGGTCTGTATTTCGAGATCCAGGTGCTTCCCTTCCCTTATACGAAATCTCCCCCTTTTCATTAACTTTGAAATCTGTCACTGCCTGTAGATGAGCTAGCAAATTTTCTGCTATCGGTTGCAGTCTTTTGGGCAATGCCTCAATCATTGGGTTTAGCATAGTTTGTGATGCTTCAGGTTTACGTTCTTCAATGTTTGGATGTTTCACACGGATCTCCTGGCCTTTCTCCTTAAGAAGACGTCTATGATAGTTATTTTGTCTATACATCGCAAGTTTGACATCGTCTGGAAATTTACGCATTTTCATTGAATGTTTTAGATCCATTTCCACTTCCTTTTCGTGTTTTTCAAAATAGTCCGGCCTAACCAGTATAGAATACTCCATCACCTTTTCAGCACCAGATCAGTAACAAGTCCGCCAGCAACCCCCAGCAAAGGAGCAAGTAACGCAGGTAAAAATCCGCCACGCTGCACAATGAGTTTCTTTTTCCTTGACAAGTTTATATTCTTATCTCGCAGCTGTCGCAGTATTTTTTGTGACGCTTAAGTCGTTTTATATCTTTTTCTGGTAACTGTACATTGCTCGACAGGACATTTTCAACACAGTCACATATAGTTTTTATTAACTCCGCACTTGAGTTTTCTATGATACCAGATCTCTGCTTCGAATTACATTTGCACAACACTCTGAGAAAATCAGAATTCTTTTCGAAACGCTTGGCCATTCTTTGGGAAGCTTACCTTGTTTTCTCGTCTCTTTTATGTATTTTTTAATTTATAAACACCGTTGGGTTCATCTGGAAATATGGTACTTCTAAGTCTATATTCTTCAGGCGTATTCTGATCTAAATCTATTAATAAATATCCATGTGGTTTATTTGTAGCGTGATTAAACCTTCAACCTTCAACGCCTTCAACGAAGCCTTCAACCCGACCGGGAAACATCTGTTTTGCTATGTTCACAGGAGTTAACTTGTCTGCAGGATTCTTCATTAAAACAATGTACGAGCGTTAATACGGCTCTTTCTTTTTTTGTCAAAGAAAATATCTTGAGTAATGTGAATTACACTGCATGACCAATGGTGACATCCCCGGGTAAACAATTCTATAAGCTTCGAGTTGTTTTGAACTTCCGTCATTAGATCATCAAAAACAATAAGTGTAGGTACCCCACTCTTTAGGTCTTTGGTATCAGGAATACCTTGAAAAAATTCTACTTGTGTCATCTCTTCGTAAGCTGATTGCCATTCAGAATAACACCATATTATTCTTTGCGGAGGTGGATTAATCATTTGTTCAGAAAAATTTATTAACTTTGAGACAAACGTCGTTTTACCTGCTTTAGTTGGCGCAGCAACTATACATGTGAATGGATGTTGTAACTTTAAAAAAGGAGTATGAATGCATTACTCGAGGGGTTTCCCCATTGCATCTTTACCTAACTTTTGTGCCATGATTACATCAATCTAATACTGAATACATTTATTAACTTCCTGCATCAACAGTCATAACATAACAAATCAACTAAACACACACTTCTTTCCTCAGTTCATCTCTAATCTTTTCTAATATAGTTCCTAGCTTATTTTGTCCTTCACTAGCACAGTCTTTAACATTTCCGGCACCGCACGACCAAAATTTATCATGTTCATTTAACACCACTATTTTCTTGGTACCACTACATAGCAACAATTCTTCCATTTGAATATTTTGTCTTATCTTTTCTCGAACGCCACGCTCCATAATTCTTTCTGCAACCATCATCCATTCCGTTTCGTTGTAACCGATTACGTTCATCCCTCTTTCTTTGACATATTTTGCCGTCCACGCATTAATAATATCACCATAAGATTTCCAATCTTCGAAATATTTTGCCTTCTCTGACTGGTAGAATTGTTCGACAGATCTATAGACATATCCACCGTAAGAAAAGTTGCAGCGGTATGAGTTACTTAAGGGGTGGTGGTTGACATCCACAAAATAAGTGATGTCAGAAATATCTTTGGAGGAAGGAATATCATAAACAGTTTGACTGTCAGTTCTGACAAGTTTCAGCGGTGGTATCCAGTGATCAGTGTTGTCATGTTTTCTCTTATCACGCATCGTTTTAAAAGTAGTACCGCGACACGTTCTAGATAGTCTGTTAGCGTGGGTCTTCCTTACATGTTTGCGCCGTTCTCTAATATCAGTAAATTCCAAGTTGCAAAACGTACACTTACTAACCATTTTGACAGCGACAAATATCTTGTGCGTACAATATTAAAGACTTAAATAACCGTTGCAGTATCTTTGAGCTAGGTTTCATTAGTCATCACTAAATTTCATATATTTTAAGTACATCGGTTCTCGTTAGATAGATACTTCCTATTTCAGCGTACATTATTTGTTTATCATCAGCAAAACATAGTGTTAGGTTGTAGCTGCTTGCTATAAATGGGCACATCAGCTTGGTAGAAGGCATTTTGTTGCACCTTGTGTCATTCGTAACACAAAACTTTATAAAATTCTGCATTTTGCTAAGCTGTTTTGATGAAATGTTGCTCCGCCGTTTACCTTGAACTAGTCCTACTGCACCATTCGGCAGCAACTCAATGGTAATTGGATGAAATTGTTCAGCAGGCAATTCTACTGTTGCATTAGGTTTTTTGTAGCTGCATTCACAAAAACAGCTGAATCCAATTGAAACTATTGTAACTTGTACTATACTAAATATGGCAATAATGATTTTGAGCTTGAAACTGTCCATTTTAATATATGTTTACAAGTACTACTCGTTGTATTTATTATTTTTACAACATGTCGACTCTTTTTATCCTTAATCCCGTTAAAAAATTGAACTGCGGATATTCCTCTGACTTAATCCCTAGATCCTTAGATAAAAGATTAATCTAAAATCTAATTCTACCAAATTATTTGGATGAGCTGCGGATTAATCCCAAAAACCCTGCTGGATTAATCTCAATAACCCCAAAAACAAATTGCGGGAACTGGCCCCTCAGCGGGGCGGATAAAAGGGATTTAGGGGGATAAAAGACTGATGCGGGGCCAGGCATTAATACCTAAAATAGAGAAAGAAAACAAACCTATACTGAAGTAGCTGGATTAATCCTACTACCTCGGAAACAAATTGCTGGAGCTAGCCCCTCACCAGGATGATTGATGGGATTAAGGGGATATTTTGACTGATGAGGGGCCAGCTCCTGCAATTTCCTACTACTTGTATACATCTTTAGAATCCTCAGGAACCAGATATTTTGAAAATTTGGAAAAATCCGGAAATCCGGGTTTCATTCACGGAAAAACTAAAATTTTTAGTTTATCGCCGAATTTTTATCGCAATCAAAATTTTGTTTTCACGATCGAATAGAGCTGGCCCCGTTGCATATTTTTGCTCCTACAAGGTTTTCACGAAAATGCACCCAATTTCCGGAATTCAGGGTTTTCAAAATTTACTTTTTAGACGATTCTAAAAATATATATATTGTTGGGGTTTACTCCCAAGGTTGATCTGCTATAAACGGTCGATGTTTGTACACACATTTTTGTTCGTACTGTAGTGCAATATCGGCGATTTTGAACTGTCTGTCTTCAAACCACCAATCCTTCGCTCCCGTTTTTAAATAGGTTGTACGAGAAAGAATCATTTGTTCGCACTGAGTTTACCGATTAAAATACTTATGTGGATAGGCAAATCAGGCCCATCACTTCAAAAAAGATCGCGCCCTATGCTTGTGTTCTAAAGCCCGAAGTAAAGCACCAAATTCGTGCACACGCACCTTGTGTTTCCAGCTTTAATAACACAATCATAGAGAGAGTGACCGTACCCACGTTTTAATCAGGTACTGATTTATCAAGCGGAGATCAGCCGTTAGCAGTTTTTGCTCAGATAACAGAGAGCATTCCTAGGGCCTTTCAAGAAAATGTAGAGTAGAGTTCGGTCGTTTTCAAGAAAGGGTTAAAAGAGTTAATTTAAACCCTGCGAGTTAGAGAAAGTTAAAAAGTTTAATTCCGCGTGGATTCATGAAAAAAGTTAAAATTAACTCGCTTTAACTCTGCTCTTTCCAAGAATCGCGTGCAGAATTCAAAACATAGATAAATTTAACTCTAACCCTTTTCGCGAAAGGGTTACATTTAACTCTGCTTAACTTTTTCTGAGCATTTTCTATTGAAATTTAACCACAGGCAAAACACGCAGGTTAAGCAGAGTTAATATAAGTTAATATAGTAAAGCAGGTTATAGAGAGTTAAAACACGCAGAGTTAAAATTAACTCTGTGCTTTCATGAAGAGTTAATTTTAACTCTACTCTAACTCTACTCTACCCTACCCTTTCTTGAAAAGGCCCCTAGTGGCATACTGTTATATTTTTCACCACCTCTGGTACCATCATGTGTTCATGTGCTTGAGTTTGGGTCAACCTATTTCCAAGCAACTTTTTATGGTTACGCTCGCTTATGCCGACATGTTCTCAACATCTCACAGTCTTGAACATTAAAGATGTCCCCTTCCTGTTTTTGTAGCTGTTATGACTTTTATTTGTTTTAGCATGGGGAATGTCGTAATCTATCTTTTGCAAAGCAATGCCCTGCTTTACGTGGAGACGCCAGTCTTTGACGTAAAATTTGATTGTCAATTATATTATATTACATTATATTGCAGATAAGTATAGCAGAACTATTAATGATGTCATCCGGGATTTTCATTCTCGGCTTGTATTTATTGGAGCGAAACGAACCCGGGTCGATTCTTGGGCCGTTTTCGGACCATAGCTAAGATTGATAAAAATGGATAGAAAATGACTGCATTTTCACTGAAAATCTTTGAAACTAGAAACGGCAAACAAATCGCTATAACCAAAACTATCATGCAGGTTGAACGAAGCGTTATTAATTTAAAATGCATTGCTGAAATAATGTTTGACCATTCGGTACAACACAGATATCATTCGAAGACACATAACATAAGCCGAACAACTTTTGTAATAGAACGAAATCTTGAAAATGCATTCAATTCCTCCCATGTCCAAAAGTCGGATTATCTGGCTTTTACTACTTTTCTACATAGTAGCCCACAATATAGGTATAATATCATTTGAAAGCTCTTGATGGACTGAACAACTTCTCTAATAGAAGAAACGCGCAGAAATAAACCTATTTCTTAAAATTCACAGATTCACATTCACACTCTTAAATTGAGTGACTTGTCAGATGTCAATTCAATAACAAAAGCTGCAAAAACCTTTGTAAATGACACTCTTGCAAAATTTTAAACTTCCAAATTCTAAAATTTGCGTGTAATTTTATGAAAAGCAGTAAAATACAAAAATATGCAGTCGGCCAGCTTTATTGCCATCCTCATTTCTCATCATTTCTTCTTTTGTAGGAGCAAAAGTCGGAAGCAAGACCAGCTCTATTTGACTGATTGAGAAAGTTTTAATTTACAATGGTTTCCAAATTTTGGTCAAGATTAACAAAACTGACCATAAATTTTTTATGATAGTTTAAAAATTTTTTCGGAACATTTTTCGCTTGACAGCAAATATTGTCTACCTCTTGCAGCTGGTCTTGGTTGTGCTCTTTACTTGTTCCTTATTTCTGTGTATGCATCTAACTGATAGCATTATATTTTTACGTTTGGCGTTATTCTGAAGTTAAATGGTCCTTCTGTTCAGCCGCAATGCATAAATTACATATACGTGTCCAAAGCAAGCAGTCCAAATTAACATGATACAAATTGTATTACCATTTCAAGCTAATAAGAGCTACAGCTAAGAAACCAATCCAAGTTTTACATTGACTTAGTTTTCAATTCTGGTTACTGGTTAATCCAAGACCTCATTAAATCTGCTGCTTTTGGCCGCAAAATGCATGCGATTTTTCACATTCACGCAATATTACTGTGAAATCATTTTGAAATGGTAAATTATTGTAACTTTGTAACTAGCTTTTGCTAACTTTGAAAAGCTATTTTCTCAAATCTTTACCTAATTGTATTTTGTTCGACATACTTGGACACTCCATTTATTTGGATTGATTGTTTGTTTTTAGACAATAAAGGTTCTATCCGCTATGGCTGCAATGTTTTCTATTACAACAGGAGGGTCTGTAATTTCTATCCTGCAGACGACGAGCTACTTAGCGATACCATGGAAATATATTCAAAAGAAGTGTTCGCTTTAAGTGAAGATATGCCACTATCAGGATTAACATTTTGTTTAAACTACCATTGAACACTGTTTTGACTACTGTACAATAAATATACTGACAGTAACAAGCAATGATTTGAAGCCAACGTTTCTGAGAAGACCGTTCGAATAATGATATGCTTGAATGTTAAAAGTATTTCAAGAAACCTTGCAAAAATTGAGATGACTCGAAAGCTTATCGTTTGCATCAGTCTATTTGCAATCGCAATTGCCAGTTTTGTCATTTAGTGTTTACTTCTTTCTTGTACTGTTAGCCGTGGTCATCTTTGGTATACATTTCGTTCTAGAAAAAAGTATGGAAACTCACAGTCTCAGTACATGTGCACAGCGTGAACAGATGAACCTTTTTAAATTTTGATAGTAATGAGAAACAGACTCGCCCCTCCCCAATCCATTATGGATAACCTCAATTTTATTGAATAAAATAAATGCAGTAAAAATTCAGCACCTCGGGTGTCGTCTGGGGAGGGGGTTGTTAGCTCGTGTGCTCGAGTCGGTCGAGTGGAGATGCCTATTACCAAGACTGCATATTTGAACTATATATTAGCAGAAGAGTAGTCACTACTAGATAGCTCCTTTTCTTGGCTTTGCGCAACGCTGCTCCGCCCATAAAACGCGAATGTTCCTACGTCGGGGGAGGTCGCTCTGCTCGAAAGCATTTCCCACTCTATTTGGGAGCTGTGAGGGAGCCATGATTGGGGGGCAGCCAAATAGGCTGAAAATTCTGCGCTTGGGAAGTCTAGCAAGGGATTACGGTAGCTGCAGCTTCTGTTCAAAAGGAGATCCATTTCTGCGGGAGTGGGGGGGAGGCCGCAAACAGTCAGTCAAACTAAGCAAAGCTTAGGCGGTAAGCGACACTCTTCAAATGAAAACACCCTTTCATGGCGACCCTCCTCAAAAGAGAGAACATTCCCAACCCAGGCATACGGCATGCCAAGCATACGAGCCCTGTAGTGGCTTATTCTTCTTCATCTAAGAATAATGAACTTGCTTTTACAAAATATTGGATAATAAATATTAGAAATTTTCTGTTTAAGACTAGATAATAAGAGTATCCACAATGAGGTTAGCTGAAAGTACCTATATTGGAATGGCCGAGGTCGACCTCTCAGATCTGGTTCCCATATGGTTTTTCGGACTCCCAATATGGACAAGTCGCTATCAACAGAAACTAGGCACCCCACTGGCATCAAAAAGCCACATGGGAGCCAATTTCGTTGGGTCAATTTTGAGCACTGGTCATGTTCCCTCATGTTCCCATTACCGGCCTCGGCACCCATTTTCTATACTACGGCCAATCCGGTTCCCGTCGGTATGTACGTGTTAAGCACTCACTGGGCAGTCCAAAAAACCATATGGGAACAACTTTTGTTCAGGCAATTTTGAGTTATGGGCATGCTCCCCCTCAGGTTCCCTCTGTTCTCTCTATGTTCCCGGTGCCGGCCTCGGCACCCATTTTCTATACTATTACCAATCCGGTTCCCATCGCTATGTGCGTGTTAAGCACTCGCTGGGGAGTCAGAAAACCCGCATTAGAACAAGACCCATCAAGACCCTTGGGTGGTATGGACCTGTTCCCTCCCTGTTCCCTCGTAACCTAGGTGCCGGACTCGGCACCCATTTTCAAAAGTCCTCAGAATCCCATTCTTCTGCACTCACTGCAAAGCTGGCACGCTGGGGAATCAGAAAAACCGCATGGGAACAAGATCAATCAAGATCCTGGTTTGCTATGGACCTGTTCCCTCCCGGTTCCCACGTAAGCTAGGTGCCGGCCTCGGCACCCATTTCTTAAAAGTCCCCAGAATCCCATTCTTCTACAGTTGTTGCAAAGCTGGCACGGTGGGGAGTCAGAAAACCGCATGGGAACACGATCCATCAAGACCCTTGGGTGCTATGGACCTGTTCCATCCCTGTTCTACCTATGTTCCCGGTGCCGTCCTCGGCACCCATTTTCTATACTACTGGCAATCCGGTTCCCATCAATGTGTGCGTGTGAAGCACTTGCTGGGGAATCTGAAAAACCGCATGGGAACAAGAACCATCAAGACCCTGGTTTGCTATGGACCTGTTCCCTCCCGGTTCCCTCGTGACCTGGGTGCCGGCCTCGGCACCCATTTTTTTAGAAGTCCCCAAAATCCCTTTCTTCTGCATTCACTGCAAAGCTGGCACGCTGGGGAGTCAGAAAAACCGGATGGGAACAAGATCCATCAAGATCCATCGGTGCTATGGACTTGTTTCCTTTCGGTTCCTCTGTTCCTCTTGCTGGCCTCGGAACCCATTTTTAAAAGTCCCATGGTCTCTTTCTTTATTTTTGGTTTCCTCTTGGCCAGGATATCGGTTTATATTTGAAAATGCCGCTGACCAAATTTTAAATTTTGAATTTTAAGAATGGCATTTGGTCATGCATCTTCTTGCTATACGCCACCTGCAGAGCCGCTCGGTTGCGGTCGCCATCCGCTTCCGTCTGGGCAGAGTAGCCTCAGACGGTTTCCGAGTCCTAACTCGGCTTTTAATAGTGTATGTAAAACAATACCTAACTCAGCATTTATAAGAATATGTTTAGTTAAATTTAAATCAGTTTCATTAAAAAATTTAGAAACATTTTAATTCAATTTTATTCGAAATCACTTAAAATTTAAATTAAAAATTCGTTATTTAGAAGTAATTAGAAAGAGCATATATTCAAATGCATTGCACATAATAAGTATACAGTATGACAGTATGATTTACAGTATTTGAACAGACAGTATGACAACAAACAAAACAAAGTAGCTTGTTAAGTCCTCTTTTGTGTTGACTTTTTTGTTTTTTCTGTTTTTTTTTCTATTTTGTTCTTTTTTTCTATTTTTTCTAGTTCATCTTTTTTCTGTCAAGTTAATAACCATTAACAAATACAACAGAATACAGTGATTTAAAATAAACTAATCCCGAGTCTGTACCAAATCCGATCGAACTTTATCTTGGATTTTTCCCATGCAGTTGCTACCAACGCAGTCTGCGCGGTAATGATGTGATAGAAAAATTTCCCGATTCCCCAGAAAGAGTCCGTTGCAGCTTCGACGAACTCAAATTTCTTAAAGTAAGGTAAACAGAGAATTGCTTTCAAGGAAGGATTCTGTTCGAACTTGGCTCTAACTCCGCGTTCGAAGAACCCCAGCTTCACAGCGTCCCAGACTGCAGCTTTCCAAGGATGTGCCCACGCAATCATTGAGCCCATTTGTTTTAGAGCTGCAGGAAAATGCACGTTTAGTATGTGGGATGCCTCTTCGAAACCGGCATATATGGAAACCTTCATGTATACATAATACTGTTCCACAGATTAAAAGGTGATGCCATCTAACTGAATTGAACAACGGTAGATTGATTGGCACACAACGCGACTCTTTCAGATGTAAGAACCAACAAAGTCAACCGGTGAAACGGCAGAATATAAAAGCGGGCAAACGTGCTTGGCATCTTATCTTCAGGAGTACTTCTAAAATTTTTAACGGCGTATCTTTCTTTCGCGTCAGCTAAATTTGGCTTAACAGTGTCAAGAATTGCATCCTTGCACCTGCATATAGCATGGTATCTGAGGTGAACACCATCCCACATCAGTCGAGAGTACTTCCTAAAACAAGTAAATTAACCACGAGTAACTTTAATCAATCAGGAAGTTTGTGAAAAATAAGTGTAATTATCGGTTAACTGTAATAGTTACAGGAAGAACTTCAACACCAAAATGTGTTCACTTACAGCCCTTTCTAAGTTTATATTTAATCAATCAAGACGTAATTGTAGAAATAAGTGCAATTGTCGGTTAACTGTAACAGTTCTAAGAAGAACTTCTACACCAATGTGTGTTCACTTACGGGGCTTTTTGACAGCTTTGTGCAGATCTAGGACTGATGAATTTTCAGCAAAGCAAACATTTCTGAGGGCCGAATTTGCATCGTCCAAATATCTTTGCATGCGCCGCTTAGCATCTCTGGGAGGAATGGCACAGAAGAAGAAGTACACGTCAGGGAAGCTTTCCGCCAGTTCGGTGTACTGAAACAAATAAAATCGAAATTTTATGGTTCGTTAGAAAATAAAATTTTGATTCGATTTATTTATTGAAGTAAATACAGTTTGATTGAGGTAGATGCTTAGTGTTTCTAACCATAGAGGTTAAATGACTTCTCAGTTTCTTCGCCTTGGCACAAGGCCGACTGTTATCCTTCCTGCATAGATTATTTGTTCCTGAAACAAATAAAAGCAGTATAAGGACCGCCTGATCTATGATGTAGAAGAAAAACTGATAAATGCTGCAAAATAGTTAACTATTGATTTATGTTTCAGTTTAACTTGCACACTCAAGATTCTCTATTTCGTTTTCACTTATTTTAAGATTTTACATGAAAGGTTATTAAAGTTAAAGTTAAATTATTAAGTAAGTTATTAAATTAAGGTTATTGAAAAAACAATAAAACTTATTCTCGTACCTGGCAAAATGACTGCGACCGTGAAGGGCTCTAGTACCAGGCTGGCTCTAGCTCTGGCAACAACATCTTCAGCCCTCTTTCCTCTTGCAGCTGGGTCTTCAGGCGGATCAGATGATTTGTGTCGACCTTGGCCAATGGAAAACCGTATTTGGCCACGCGGGCAAAGCCCAGGATCCTCCGCAGGTCGTATATCTACTGACTCAGACCTTTTGGCTTGGCAACATTTTGCTGTTTTTTTGCTGTTCCTTCCTGACTTGGTTTTGTCTTTCCCCAGCCCTTCCAGATGGCTCTGATATGTTACAACAGCAGCTGAAGCTTCGCTGTGGAGAGAAACTCCTCTGAGGAGATTCTGTTGCCTCGCCTTCGTTGACGAATCTTCGGCGTAAGCAACTGAAGCACTATGGCACCATCTCGGCAGTTTGAGGAGGAAGTAGTGCCTGGATTTTCACAAACCTATCTTTGGGTTGGTCATTGACCCTATAGACTTTGGAGACGGTCTTCAATGTACCAGGGAGAGGGAAGGTCGTCAGCAATGTCTTCTTCCACAGCTGGCACCGGATGAATGCGAAGATTTTCCAATGCAACTTCATCCGACTGTTCGTCGTCAGCGTCGCTTTCACTTTCATCCACAGCCGGAGTGCTCCATCAGAGGCAAGAGCAATCCGCAGTGTTGAAAGCCGCCAGCATCATCGACCAGCACATCGATGCATCATCGCCACCATCGCGGCATCGATCACCAATCAATTACCGACGCATCAACCATCGATCACCAGAACCTCCCACCCTCCAACCCTCCACAGCCGGAGTGCTCCATCAGATACGAGCAATCCCCAGTGTGGAGGGCCATCAGCAACTTCGATCAGCACATCGATGCATGGATCCGGCTGCACTTCGAATCAAGTTAAGGTAGCCCACAATCCTGATAATACGAGGCATTATGATCACATGATGAATCAAAACTTACAAAACCATTTTCTTATAAGTCACTTTTGCGCTATCAGCTGCGCAGGGTGTGTTTGTGCGTCAAGAACCAGGCAAAGGCCGAACCTGATAACTTTTGCACCAGAGGATCTGGGACGGACCTTAAGGGGGGGTCGCGATTTTTCGACCATCTCCGATTTTTCTCATTTTCACATATTTTGTAGTCCCCATGGGTCCGCAAAACAAGACAAGTGCGTTTGTTGCAAAACTATTCCTATCATTCACAGTAGCCCTCCAAAGGTGACCCCGACATGTGTTAAACATAGGAAAATGAAAAAGTTAGGAAAATTTTTCTGCTACCAAAAGCTTGAGCGCTGGGTAAGAGAAAATCGGCAGCCAGTCGGCTGTAAACCTAATTTGGACAAGGTAAAGTGCTAATATATATACGAGGTCATTTTCCGTAGGGTCGCTGATTTTATACGAATTTTCAAAGTCCGGAGAAGTAGATTTTTGCTCAAAATCGCTCTACAAATGTGTAGGTCAGTGGACGTTTTGTCTTGTCCTGAACTAACCCTTTGGTGTAGAAACTTCGCGTTTAGATACTAGCACAGTATATTGTTAGAGCTTTATTTTGCATGTAATCAATCCCTATTTGGCCTTCCAGTAGCTCGCAGTTTGGTAGCAGGAATTCCAGTTTTCCCCAAAAACCGTCATTTTTCGAAAATTTCATGTTGGCTGGCTCATAAGTCAGTCAAATCTTAAGGTATCTTAAATAAAATTTGGCATGCTAATAGGCTGGGATAAAACCTACACTTATGTGAAGTTTCATGCCCGTAGCCTGTGTTTTCCTTTGGTGACATACTACGATAGCATGGCGGACACCTATGAGCAAAAAATGTCAAATTTTTAACTTTTTCAAATATAGCCATATTTTATATCAAATTGAAGCTCTCGCTGTCCTGAACATATTATCTTCTTCCACCAAGTCTCTATAAAGTAGTATGAGAAAGTTAGAGCGAGTTAAAGTTTGATGCAAATGACAGTCGAAATAAGCTTTACCAAATCGTCCAGTCGCTGTGTCTCGCTCGTTGCTTTGCTTGCCACTGTAATTTATGCGGTAATAAACGCCTACAGGTAAAGGCTTTAAATTGATGTATTTGTCATGCCACAGTCTCTTGTCATCCCACTTGTACGCGACATCGAAGCCCTCAGCGAGGCATACTAACGTAAATACTAAATTGTAGAGATTTGAACTGCAATATCTCTAGACTGGATTGACCCTGGACTCTAAAAATTTGTCTTGTTTTTGGGCACATATGGGGGTATATTATACCCAAAAATGAGCGAAATCGGTGATTATAAAATTTGGTACCTGGCGACCTCCCCCTTAAGGTTTTATTTTATTATTTTATTATTTTGGTGGTAAATCCTGCCGTTTTCAAGCACCTATAGGAAAACATCCCTCGACCTGTCACTCTTTGGGAAGTAAAATGTTTTTAATTTTTGAAGATTTGTGCATTATTGGCCAAAATCTCATATTGGGCCAACTCTGACATCCCAGAACTCACGCAAAACTTTACGGATTTTGCTCACATTTTTTGAGCATACATTAGGTTGAATGGTAAATACGTGGGAAGTTGAGAAAAAATTTTAACATGCATCGCTCGATCAGGCTCGACCGCTGAAGTTGGCAGAAATTTACACTGTAAAACAGTTGAAACTTCAATTTTGAATTGCAGCCCCAATTCTTGACCTAAAATTTTGGCTTATGCATGAAAACACAGTTTAGAATATCGTAAGTAATTCCCATAAAAAACTAGACTTATAACTTTAATGTAAAAAATTTTGAATTTTTGAAAATTTGTCCAAAATTGGCCAAAATCGATTTTGGGCCAACTTCGACCACCCATAATAACTCACGCAAAACTTTATGGATTTTGCTAAACCTTTGAGCATACATTAGGCGGTATAGTGAATGCGTGGAAAGTGGAGAGAAAAAACTTTAACATGCATGGTTCGACCGGGATGGACCACTGAAGTTTGCAAAAATGTCAAATTTTCCCAGGGGGATATCTTTAAATTTGAAGTTTTTCGAACATCACTCAAACATACCAAGGCGGACCGAGCTGATTGAGACAGTTTTGGAAGGAGGACACCAGAGGGAGTCCAACGATGTGTGAATCATCAGAATTAATTTAGTAGATGTATGTAGAGAAACTGTTGAAGGTTGGGTGCCGGTGTCGGCACCCAGATATTTGTCGATCATAACTCAAAATTGGCATGACCGATCGAGTTGATTGAGACAGTTTTGGAAAGAAGACATCTAGTTGCATCTGCCCACCCATGGACCATTAACCATGTTTGGTCATATCAGTACAGATCAGTAACCGGACAAGTATAAGCTTGGTACTTCATTCTAGGATTCCAAATGCAAGTTGCAAATTTTGAACTTAATCGAGCTGAAGTCAGTATGAGTACGGTGGAGCTCAGCAAGTCCGGTTGGTTTAGAGTAGTATTTGATTAGGCTGTCCTGAAATGGAAGAGTTTGCCCGGTCCTTCTACACAATGAGATGGTGGAATTCAAAAAGTCATGTTTTTCCAGGTGAACAACTGGAAAAATCGAGGTTTTTCGAGCATAACTCAAAATTGCCAAGGCGGATCGAGCTAACTGAGACAGTTTTGAAAAGGATACCAGGGGAAGTCCAATCATCGGAATTAATTCAGTAGATGTATGTACAGAAAGCGTTGAAGGTTGGGTGCCGGCGTCGGCACACAAATATTTGTCGAGCACAACTCAAAATTGCCAAGACAGATCGAGTTGATTAAGACAGTTTTGGAAAGAGTTTTTGAAACTTCACCCCGTAATAGTCATCTCCGGTGCCGAGGCCAGCACCCATTTCTTATTCAGTAGATAATTAGTCAAACTGTAGTCATATGTTAATTTCATCACATGTAGATACTCCTGACAGTCCATAAAAACTATTGCTGACACTTAGCTGTAATATTTTTGCTTGGGTGCCGACACCGGCATTTTAATACTGCCCAGTTTTCTAACCGATTGAACAAAACATTAACCTTCTCTCAGTAGAGAATTTTCTTGAAGCTTATGCTGAATGAAGAGGATTTGTAGATTGATACCGACCGAAAATATAAATTAGGAAACAAATAAATACAATGCTATTATCTCTTTAAATGTCTTAATTAACATTCGCTACAGTGGAATCAAACGGACTGATGTGGATTTTAAAAGTAGCTAGCAGTACAACCGCTTTTAATTCAGAAAACTATTACATATACGTAATAAAAATGTGTCTAAAAACACAATATCAATATCATACTGAATACCATTTGTATTAACGAATCAAATCGAATATCGAATCACCGTATTCTGCATTTAATTTAACTCTACTGAGTTAACTCTAATGACTCGACTGACAGTGTGTTATAAATAAGTCCTGCTTTCTAAAACACAATCCAACAACAGACGGTGTTGCAGTCGAAAAGGTTAGGGCGTTTATCTTCACCACTGACTGTGATCTATCATTAGAGATCAATGCCAGAATCAGCAAGGCTAGAGCTGTGTTCAGACAGCTATACAAGTGCATTTGGTTCGGCGTGCGATATCGATCAGAACTAAGCTTCGCGTCCTGGACTCAATGGTAATGCCGATTCTACTATACGCCAGTGAGACCTGGGCGGTGAAACAACAGGACATATCGAGACTGGGTGTATTTGAGAGGTCCTGCTTACGATCTATTCTTGGCGTTAGACTTCGTGACAGAATACGTAACGTAACGTAGCTTGTACGCTCGCTGACTTAATAGAGACCCTATCGAACACAGAATTCGATCCTCACGACTACGGTGGTGTAAAAATGTAGTTGTCGCCTCTATTGATAATAAAACGGACTTGACTAACTTACTGCAGGTTCACAATCGGTAGTGTATGCCTACCGCTCCTCCTCGTGCCTATCTAATAAAACCTAATTAAAAGTAGCAGAAATTCACACGATACTTTAATCTTGGAATTTACACAAAATTAGCCAATAACATTTTCCATCAAAATATGCAAAATCACTAAACGAAATAGCCAACGTAACCAACAAAACTATACCAAAATGAGACTAATGTCTCAGCTGCCAACACAATAATAGGGAACCCACACCCAACCAACGTATTGCTAACTCACTAACCAAGACACACTAACTAACCCCAACTTCTCATAAAGTGACTCCATTTTGAAAAACTACCAAAGTAGCTAAGATTTGAATTTAGTATCAGCATTCATAAAATAATTTACAAAATTAACATTGTTTCTAACGAATATTTCACAAATTACCCCCTCTTTGGCCCGCGCGCCCTCGCCGCGGTACGCGTATTAGTAGGATAAAATTTAGGTTAGAGAACGAATCTTAGGTACTAGTTTGATAAAACGCGTGTGAGAATTTTGAAACACCGTAAAACTACACTGGAGAACCTCTCCAGAGGCTGACAATGGGAACAGAGCACCACAACACACACACGGCCCACTACCGGTGCTTGCCCCGATAAAGAAAAAACAAGAACATACAACACAACTGACGACAGACAACATACAACACACACAGACAAACATACCCGGAAGGCGACAACAGACATATATATACACATGCCAAACCTACGATCAAAAAACAAAAATTTCCCAAACCTCAGACAGAAGTAACCTAATGATTCACCCCACTATACAGACTAACCGGACAATATAGACTATGAACAATGCCAGATAAAGGTAGATTCTATGAATAAAGCACAATGGTAATAAAGCACAAGATATAAAGCAGCACCGAATCAAACATGGTGGCAACATCATGGCAGTAGACAAGATGGCAAGAATTTCACAAGAAAGAATTTTAAAGAAGAAAGTATCGTGTTCGTTTTAGGACAGAAAAGTGAAACACAAACCAGACAGTTAGAACCCGAAAAAGAATACGAATGAGTAAAATACAACATGATTATAGCTGGTAGTAGAACAAAGAAGAAAAGAAAACTAATTCAAAACAGTACAATGGCCCAGCTAAGGTAGCGGGCGCCCTTAGTAAAGCTAATCCGAAACCTCCGACGTTCAAAGAAAGTAAGAAGAACAACAAAGTTTAACAGAATTTAAATAAATTTCACCCCAAGGCTCCCCCCAACCCACGCATATCCCCAAATACAAAGATCCTCCCCCACCACATTGAAGATATCAGCAAAAGACAACATATATATATATATATATATATATATATATATATATATATATATATATATATATATATATATATATATATATATATATATATATATATATGGGGAACAGAGGACAATCAACAGCGAGCCTAGTCCCAGGACAGGAGTCTGCAGGCGTATAAAACAGTCAATTATGGGCAGAACATGCCCGTCGCCAACCGTGGACGCACCCACACTCAGGTCCACCCAACATCACTACCACCGGAAAACACCAACAGCACCTCCAAGGCACGATGCCAAGAAACCACACAACAAATACAAAAGTTCTAACAAGCTCGAACCACCGAGCTGGCCACACCACATACCCGCAATCACCGGTACAAAGTCACAGACAATGACCAGCCTGTCCCACCAGTGCTCCTGGAGAGCCGCCCCCCACGAGGCTAGAGCTCCCCAAGAACCAGATAGCACCCAGGGACCCGAACCGTAGAACCAGGTAACCGTAGAACCGTAGACCCGGATAACCGGAAAACCGTAGAACCATAAACCCGAACAACCGGATAACCGTAAAACCACGCCCCACAAGGCGGGACCCACACAACGCCAAGCACCCCAAACCTCCGGCGTGCCATCCGTCCAAAGGAACAGCCGGGCAGGGACCACCGATCCATGCAGGGAATCTAGGCTCACTGAGGGGGGACGGGAGGGATACATACACACTTATATACGCAAAATAAATGCCAAAATAACTGTACTTTTATTAATAGCAAAAAGGAATGATCAACAATGTAAAAACAACCTACGTAAACAACAATATATGCATCACAACAAAAGAAACCACAACCATACACAGTACATATCTACTACCAGCTTCATACACATTAGCCCTACCTATGAATTTAAGGAGGGAAACGGCCAGACCTTCTCGCCCCAGGAATCCGGATCCCAGAGGGAGAAACGCTGACAGTTCCCTATCAAGGAAAAGCGGCTGACAACCTACGGAATCTTTGTGTAAGTGCTGCATGTTATTCTCCACGCTCCTCAGAATCCTAATCTGGGGATTGGGATCGTAACCGCAGCACCACACGAGAGGCGGGAGAAAAATAAAAGTAACCCCAGAACTATTGCCTAGAGGTGAAATGTTGTGACTTTTAGTGACAAAAAGTTAAAAACAAAAGGTAAAATGGTAAAAATAGCGAGACAAAAATTTAAAACAACAGTGTAGGAGGTTCCGGAAAACACCAATTGGACGAGGTAAACAAATACCCCCTACAAAACAGACCCATCCCATACTAACAATCATTCGTCTAAGGAAATTTATACAATTTAGGGAAAATTCTACGATTCCTAAGAATATTCTAGCCATCCTAGGCTTAAACATACATCTATAAATTTAGACTAGACTTTTCAACAACATCAAAGACAAACATACGTATTCAATTTAAAAGTAAACTTTCAAGAATATAACTGCCAATAAGGCGTAAAAATCATATGTAAAACATACGTATCTAAGAATTTAAATCAGGTAAATTTCATCCAAAAGTGTTTATATACGTACAATAATTAAATCAAGTCATATAAATAATAATTTTATCAGCAAACACCACCCCCCTAGGGACCAACCAGAACCTCCTATCAAAGTATTAGGTTAATTTACAAAATATAGAAAAAGATAAAAACAACCGGTCAACACAACCCCCCACAAGGGCACAGAAAAACACACCCCCCTGACAACAACAACAACGCCGCATCAACGCCGGCTCTGCCGAATGGCAGCCTCCCGCCTGCGTCGGGACTTATCCTCCTCATCAACTTCTTGGGGCAGGTCTGGGCGTCTGCTGCCCACTTAATTTCGTCGCGCTGCGGAAAGGGCGAAAAACCTTTTGGAGTGGGCTCAAAAGAACGAAATAATTTAGGGGGATAGCGCAACACATTTTCAGCAAACCACGGAAACCCCCTTTCAGGACGACCCGACGCAGGCGGTCCACAGGGACCACTCGCATTGCCCCACAAGTGCGGGCCAGCTTTATCCATTTCCTCCCGATTTTGAAAAATCTTCTTTTCAGATCTCGCAGTCATAAAATTCACGTATTTTTACAAATCCACAATGCAATTTCGAGCATCCACCCCCACCCCCGCTAGGACTTTGCGAGTGGTCTCAAGGCCCTGAACCGCGAAAACAGGGTAAGGTGCATTGAACAACAACGGTTGAAACGCATAGCGAATCAACGACCATGACGGAACGTCCAGGTAGATAGCATGAATCAAAAACACAAAAATTTTGACGTTCGCAGAATTTGGATGATTTGGAGGCAGAGTCGGAAAATTGCCATCAATGGCATGCGTGAACGCTTGCAAGTCCTCTGGGACTGCAATAGAAATAGCAGAAACTGAATGGTCCGACTCATGATGCATAAAATTTCTGTACGTTTTCTGAAAAGACAGAGCACAAAACCCAGCAGAAACAGTCATCTCAAAAATTTCTGGGACCCAAGCATACAGATCGTTCATAGTAGAAATAATCACAATGGCCTCAGGAAAACGCTGATTTGGGTGACAAAAATTTTCCAACATAGACCGGTACTGCTGTAACTTTTGCCGAGAGGCCTCATCTTGCAAAAGTGGCGTATAAACCCTATACGTATCTAGACGAATCTGTAACTGTTTCAAAGGATACGGGGGATATGTAGGAGTTTTGGTCTGCGTTTCCGGTTTTTTGGACTTCTTCGACGAACGAGAGCTAGAAATTATCTGCACTGAACTTGACGCCGAAGCCCCTGAGGGAGTACCCTCTGCACTAGCAGCGGCAGCAGCCGCAGGCTCAGCTTCCTGAGCCTTCTGGGCTGGCGTCGAACTTGACGTGGAGGGACCCCGATTCCAAGAAACACCCCCCAAAATGGGACCTGACCTCTGAGGATTCGGAGATTTACGACGACGTTTTGGTTCACTCATACTGCAGAAAAACCGAAGATCTTAGAAAATTAGCAGAAAAACATAATTCAAATGCTCGGTAATCAAGGTCTCAGTTGCTCATGCTATCTCCTGGACCTCCCGTTTTACCAACACACAAAGGCACAAAATGCAACAATTTCGTAGGTACGCAAACTGTACGCAAACGGTACTCAAACACAAATTTTTACAACACAATTTCAAATTGCCGAGCCAGTTCGGGCAGTCCTGGAAGTCTTGACCAAACACGGGGAACGCCCGTCTCCTTGATAGTACCCAATAACCGGCGCCAAGACCACCAACTTTCACCACCTCTAGACCGCACCAGAAAGCAGAGAATCAGACACACAGAAATTAATGCGCCTAAAACATAAAAAGTAAGTGAAACACAAAACAGAAAGTGAGATCATACGGTGTTATATACATATACAGTGTTAAAACGAAAAGGATAGAGTAAAATGCTAAAATAAACAAAGAGATCAGGAAGCTAGAACAAGAAAAACCAAGTCACAACATACGTATACAGCAATGCAATATTGTAGGGGTTACAAAATTAAGGAAAAGTGAGAGAAAAACCCATACAGATGTTATAAACATCCGGTATTTGGAATTTTTAGAATCGCTAGGAAATTAAACATAAAAATTTAAACATAGCAAGGAAAATTTGAACCGAAAATTCAGTAACTATAAACATAATTTATTCTGATATTGTACAAAAATCAGTAAAATTTTTAAATATTCAGAGAAATGATAGTTTTACACAAGAAAATTTATATAAATTCATAGGTAGGGACACAAAATACAACATATACAGTATAAACAGGAGGGGGAGGGGGGACTATTTATCTTGATAGAACGGTTTCAGCCGATTCACATGAATATTTTCGGCCGGAGGATCAGATTTTTTCTGATTCAAGAGAGCACGTTTCAGGAGAGCCGACAAAACGGGAGTCGAACCCATGTCCAATACTGATAACGGCTCTAACAACTGGTCGTCCAACTCCGTACGTACAATTTCACCATTTTCAGGGACGCAATTTTCGGAAAAATTTTTCCAAACCGGGCGTTCATAACCTTCCTCCCCAGGGTGAATTTTCCTAACTAACGATTTTCTTACCCAAGAACGAACTTTAGGTACAGTAGTGGCAATTCCCACCGGCTGCTCAGACGCCTCAATCGTCTCTCCTGACGGGCTATCCGGAAAGCCAGAATCCTCTTCCGACTCAACGGGGCCCAGCTCTTCCGGGAGACAACCCGCCGACGAACTGGAATCCTGATCCAATCCTCCTTGGGACAATCTCCCGAGAAGAGCTTCCGGCAAAGGCTCTGACCGAACCCCTGCAGGGAGGAGAGAGGACTGACCTTCCTGCGTATCCTGAACCCAGAAATCCACTTCTTCGGCAAAAGCTACTGGGACCAACGGTAGACGAGTAGACAGATTCAAGGGGAACGACGTCAGGTCGTCCCCCGCAAACAGACACGATTTTAGAGGCTGGGGTGTCTCAGGGGTAGGGGTTTTACCCCCTCTTTAGACAGGCCCACCTCCTCCTTCAAACATTCTTCAGGATCAGGGGGAGACGAAAAACCCTTGATCAGGGCAGCTTTTCCAGAAACCACTTCTAAAGGCTGCTCTTCCAATTCTACATCATCCTCCCCGCCTACCCCCTCTTTTAGGGGAGGCAAGGGGTCCGCAGAAAAAACCCCACTTTCATCAATTTCATCCTTTTGAGAAAACATTTCAGAATCTTGGACTAAATCTTCTGGCTCGTCACAATGAAAAACAATGTCACTTTCAAGAGTGTTTTCACGTACGTACATATCAAAAGGTAGCTCTACCCGAGGTGGGGGCGCCCCCATACGTACATCCACGGCAAACAACATTTCATGACCCAATGGGTACAAGTTTGCGCGGGCTTGAGACACCACCAGCGGGACCGAGAATTGGGTATCCTGGGCCCAGTAATCCACCGCAGGTTCGACTGAGCCGACAATCTCCGACGCTGGGGGGACATCTACATCAATTTCCATTACTGCCGCCGATTGCGATTTTGGACTCGAAAACCAGTCGGTACAAATCTCTTCAGGAGATAGCAGTGAATGCAAAATTCCTGTCTCCTTTTGATCTTGAAAATAAAGAGATTTTCGAGTAAAGAAAAACATAAGCCATAAAAAAGCGTAAACCATAAACGTGATGGTAGCCGAATGGATAGAAGCCAATTTAACCAATTTCTGTGTCGCAACATTAAACAAATGTACGAACCTGTCCTCTACCGTAGACTTATCAGAAGGCGATTCTATTGCGATCACATGGGCATAGGTTTGGGTTGATATCGCAGGTGTTTGGGCAGATATTGCAGATGTTAGGGTAGGAGGAGTAGGAAAAGCTTCAATCATACCAACATGAAATGGGGACAAAATTTGCATAACCTGCTCCTGGGAAGGTACACTTTGCACCGGGACTTGAGTTCGTACCGGGGCTTGATTTTGTTGAACAGGAGCAGGTTCAGAAATTTGGACAGTTGAAACAGTCGGACTTTGAGTGGGACAATGAATAAAACCCGAATATGAAACTGGGGGACCCGCCTGAACCGGAGCAACCTGAACAGCCGACTGTTGTACGAGTTGCACCGGTGTCCTTGAGCAGGTCACAACCGCAGGTGCCTGCGCCCGACTGGGAGCAGGAGCCTGTGGGGGCGCCTGCTGGGCCACCGGAGCCTGGTACTGATACTGCACTGGCTGCTGGACTGGAACTAACGCCTGTTGAGAGGCTTGCTGAACCACCTGTGGGACAGCCTGAGCCTGAGTATATACGTATGTAGGCTGTTCGTAGTAGGCTGCTTGAACCGGCGGCTGATAATATCCCTGTGCAAGCTGGTACTGTTGGGGGTATACGTACGCCCCATCCCCCACGTAGTTGACCCCCCGAGGGGAAGGGCGAACTTTATAATCTAGGGGGGCTAATTCAGGATATTTGTCCCAACATTTTTCTGGGGGGTGCCCCTTCCTCTTACAAAACTTACAAACAGGGCCCAATCTCCTTTTTCGTTCTTCTTCCATCTGATTGAACCGGTCCCGGATCTGCTGTTCCACCCAATCGCGCATTTCCCGCAACTCCATACGGATTCCACCCGCCAAATCCTTGGGTTTTTCCACGGTAGGCTTGGAATTTGGATTGGAATCGTTGTGAACCATGTCGTCCGCCGATACCTGATATAGAGGCATGGAATAGCACAAGCTATCTTCTTCGGAGGGTCTTGTGTCCCGGGAATCCAATTTATCAATTATACGTAAGATTTGATCCATAGTGGGGGCGTGGTCAATAAAAAGCGGAGCCAAGGCACTGATGTAGGTTTTGTCCGTGATTCCAGCAAAAAGTTGCTGAACGCATTGCTGTTCACGTTCCAAGGCATCGTCCGGCCAGATGGAAATGGCTTGGGCCTGTAACTCCGAAATATATCTACGTACCGACTCCCCATGACGCTGGACCCTTCTAGCAAAAGATACGTACCTGTCCCGAATTGACAATTGTGGTCGTGGAAATTGGGACTTCAACAGGTTGACAAATCCTTCAAAAGTGTCAGCAACTTCAGGTCCGCAGCGGGAGGCATAGATCAGGGCCTTTCCCGTTAGCTTGTTGAACAGCAACCTTGCCCACTGTTCAGATGGAATCCTGTGAATTGTTGCTGCAGATTTGAAATTTGGGAGCCATTCCTCCAAGTACATCCTGTCCGGGTCAAATCTGGGAATATCACGTAGAATATCAATATACATTCTGTATAGAGAAGCATCATGCTTTGCCACCGACGCATCTGTAGCCTGCAGTGTAGAAGAAGTTGGATGTTGAACATAAGTTTGCGTCGCAAGAAACGGTTGGGAGGCGACTTTTGGTACCGAAACAGAAATTGGAGGATTGGGGGGCGGAGCAGCCGTCAGACGAGGGACCGGATGTCTTACTGAAGCTTGAACGGATGGTTGGGAAGGAGGATTCGTCATCTGAGCCTGTGACATTCTTGGCTGCAAAACAGGTCGCTGATCTGGACAAACTAATCTGGTCGGCTGATTCTGCGACATTCCAGAATTTTGACCTAAATTGTGGCCTGATGGCCGAGTATGCCCCTGGGGGGGCCCTCCCAGCCCCTGGCCGGCACCCGCAACCGGGATCCAAACCAAGTTTTGGGGCCGCACAGGGGCCGAGGACTCCGGGCCAGGGGTGACCACCGTATGTTGAGCCACAAAATCGCACGTCTGGGTGTGGGCTACCGTTTCCGCGGCCAAATAGTAGGCGTCCGCATCTGGGTCAGGGGGCGGCGGCCCAGGCATGTACGGATTCGGAATTGGTCCTTGTAGATCCTGCCGGGTTGGATCCCACATGCCCGAACGTTCCAATTCATGAACAGTGGGATTCTCGTGGACTTGTCTCTCCAAAACGTCATATTGAAATGTCTTGGGTAATTTCAGCGCATACTGGTCCACTTTTTCACGCGACGGGTCAGGAATACGTCGGACTTGAGGCATGTGGCGTTCCAACCCGGGCTGAGGGCCAGCCATGCACGCCCCCTGATACAAATGATAGCCGTACGTATTCGGCCGCAGGGTCAGGTAGGAGGGGCCTCCCTGCCCAGGCTCGCGGACATAAAATTCAGGAGACACCACAGGCGGGTTTAAGGTGGCTGGATCCGGTACAACAGGATAAATTTCATCAGGAGATTTGGGAGGGTAGGGTCCCGGAATGCCGACTGCATCATGCGAGCACGGCGGCACTGGAATGCAATCCTGTGAATCTGATCGGATCATAATTAGATTTGGATCGATTCGGGGACCAGACGTCACT
Organism: Trissonchulus latispiculum; assembly: GCA_030248195.1. Lineage (NCBI taxonomy): Eukaryota > Metazoa > Nematoda > Enoplea > Enoplida > Ironidae > Trissonchulus > Trissonchulus latispiculum. Next base: position 36,075 of record JASAND010026514.1, read on the forward strand.
GGGAGGGGAGTCGGCACTGGAATTTGGGACTGGGGGGAGGCATATTCCGAGGAAATTTCTTGTGGGACTGAGCCGGTCAAAGGCTGGCCAGGATTTACCACCAAATTTTGCCCCCCACTAGTACCAACCTGCACAACTGTATTATCTGAGGGAGAGGCAAAGCCCCCTCCCCCTTCGGGAAGAGCCCTCCCCGCAGAAAAATCTGAAATAGGCGTACCCGCAGATAGGGGGGCCGATAGAGCAAAACGGGACACAGTTTGAGAACCCACGCCACCCACAGCTTGGACGGAGGTTTCAGATGAATTTTCAACAAAATGACCCGTCTGTCGAAGGACATTTTCTGGGGAGAGGGTACCCACACCCGTGGGGGGAGGAGCCCCCCCCATCTGGCACAGGTGACTGTTCTGCAACAGCAACCAACGGACCCCCCCAACTTTGCTGTAACATAGCACTATAACCTCCCCCACCAATAGACTGAACATTTGATCCGGGTACAGCCCCCACAGGGCGCTGACCCAGTTGTGACGAATAGTGGGAGCCGGGGGACCTCCCCCGTCCCACACCTGAACTTTGTGAAGTTTGCACATTTACAGCAGAGGAACTGGGAGTTGGGGCCACTGGGGAGGGACGGAGCGAACCCCGACCCACCCCAGTCGACGATGGACGAGGAGTCCCCCCGACCCCCGTACTGGTACTGGGTTGGGGGTGATCCCCCCTGCCCCCAAAGCCGGATGTGGCAGGCTGAGACATCCGAAAACTTTCGTCAACTTCTGGGGCCTGAAAAACAGGCAAGTTTTCAAAAAGAAAAACTTTTTCCGCTAACTGTTTTGATCTGGCACGAGTATGAGGAGGCGAAAAAATAGGCATTTACCGCATCTCACGGTCGCCAATTTTGTAAAAATGTAGTTGTCGCCTCTATTGATAATAAAACGGACTTGACTAACTTACTGCAGGTTCACAATCGGTAGTGTATGCCTACCGCTCCTCCTCGTGCCTATCTAATAAAACCTAATTAAAAGTAGCAGAAATTCACACGATACTTTAATCTTGGAATTTACACAAAATTAGCCAATAACATTTTCCATCAAAATATGCAAAATCACTAAACCAAATAGCCAACGTAACCAACAAAACTATACCAAAATGAGACTAATGTCTCAGCTGCCAACACAATAATAGGGAACCCACGCCCAACCAACGTATTGCTAACTCACTAACCAAGACACACTAACTAACCCCAACTTCTCATAAAGTGACTCCATTTTGAAAAACTACCAAAGTAGCTAAGATTTGAATTTAGTATCATCATTCATAAAATAATTTACAAAATTAACATTGTTTCTAACGAATATTTCACACTGATAACAAGGTCTTTCTAAAGTCGTCACAGCGGCCAATTTGTGCAGCAAAAGGCAATCCCTTTAGCTAAAGTTAAGTACCGTTTACACCACCAAACTTTCGCCAAACCAAACTCAGACCAAACTTAAGTCTGGCAAAAAAGGTGGGCAAACTGTCCTTTTACACGAACGAACATTAGTTTATCAAACGTTTGCCAAACTTGTGCCAAACTTTTTGAGGAAGCCAATCAGATTTCGTTTAAAATAGGCGCCATTTTGTGGCAATTTACGTTTTAAAATCCGTAGTCATAGGTGTGACCGATACGGAGGAGATTTCCCTACCTTCCCCTATAATTGTCATAAAAATTTGAACAGTATAGAAAATAAAAGGAATGTTAATAATTAAATTATATTTTAATAATTTTTGACGTTCCAAATTAAAGCTATTTTATAGAAACTATTTTATATTAACTATTTTATAGAAAAACACAAGTATAGTGGAAGTGCGAAAAATCCACAAGGCTAGGACCTAACTGAAGTAATAAAATGTATATACGTATTGATGTAGTTTATTTGCTCCTGTCATGGTCATGTGTTGCAATCTGATTGGCTGTTTTCAGCAAACGTTTGCAAAAAGTTTGGTCCTACACCAAACCCGGTTTGGCAGTTTGGTGGAAGTTTGGTCAAAGTTTGGTGCGGTTTGGTGTTCGTTTACACGGCCAAATTTTCACCAAACTTGAGTTTGGTCTGAGCAAGAGTATATAATAGGAAGAGTGGGAAGCTTGGCCCTTCCTAATGGAAGTGGCCTGCGAGATGCTCGGCACATTAAGGCCGAAATCTCGGGGGGGGTACCACTTACCGTTGTTCAGCATGTGTTTATATGCGTTTGAACTAAAACGCATCTGATTGGCTAATCGCCTACCTTATGTCAAATTTACGTGTATAAGCGTACCCCCCCCCGAGATCTCGGGGGGGGGGTCCCGCTTAGCGTTGTTAAGCGTGTGTTTATATGCAGTCGAACTGAAAAGCACAAATGAGGATTGCGGTAGCTGAGGCTTTCCAGTTCGACTGCATATAAACACACGCTTAACAACGCTAAGCGGGACCCCCCCGAGATCTCGGGGGGGGTACGCTTATACACGTAAATTTGACATAAGGTAGGCGATTAGCCAATCAGATGCGTTTTAGTTCAAACGCATATAAACACATGCTGAACAACGGTAAGTGGTACTCCCCCCGAGATTTCGGCCTTAATGTGCCGAGCATCTCGCAGGCCATTTCCATTAGGAAGGGCCAAGCTTCCCACTCTTCCTATTATATACTCTTGGTCTGAGTTTGGTTTGGCGAAAGTTTGGTGGTGTAAACTGGGCCTTAGATTTTTGATACAAATAGTTTAAATTTTGCACTGAAGACGTAGTTAGCCTTCAGCAATTAGGGATTAGCCTGTGACAGAACGGAGAGCCCTCACCCACATGACGAAGATTAGATCTAACGTTAATACTTTAAGCTTATCTTTGCTCGGTTGGCTAGTCAAGCTGTTCCTAGCTGAATTATATGGTCCGCAAAATCTTAAGATGGAATTTCCCTGAACCAATCAGGTTAGGCCGCTGCCCTCATTGAATGTAGGCAAGTAGACTGACGTTTCAGATTTCACTTCACTCAATAGTGAAGATGATTAAAGATAAAACTAGGATAATTTGATTTTATCCGTTGTTCTTCTATCATTATACGAATAACAAAAACGTGTGGAAAAAATTCGCTCGTCCTTAAAAATTAATCCATTAAATTGGCGAACAGAATTTTCTCCAACTATCGCGAGGCGATTGTAAAATGTCATCTTTAAAAAGACGAAATGACATTTCTTGCCCTGGCTTCGATTAAACTACTACTGAATACAGAAGTTTCGGTTTTGAAACGGACTGGAATTAATTTAAAATTTAAATCCTTAAGTTAAATTTAAAACTACGCCTGAGCACAAATTCATCTATGTCCTACAATAAAACACTACCTTTAATCACAATGTAAAGCATACTGTTAGGTCTTTTTGGGTGGAAACTTGGTATTTTTGGGTAAGAACTTAACCGGTGTCAAATATTCATATTCATGTATGCTGTTCAGCTTTGGCTTTGACTGTAACAATTTTGGTGGCGAATTTTTTGGCACAATGCCATACTCCTCCGGTTGAGCGTCCAACTGTTTGACATTTTCATCGCTGATCCTCAGCGTTTGCATCATCGGACTGTCCGGCCTTTGGACTCTCTTCGGCAGCACAAGTCGCGTCTTTGGCACCACTTTTGCGGCCGGAGGTCGATTTTTGTCCTCCGGCTCGGGTCTCGTTTTGTCCGTCTTTGCCGGTTTTCGTTGGTTTCCTGTTTTAGGTACCGACGGCTTTGGATTGGGCTCTGGCGACGTTTGGATGGACTTGAATTCGGCCCGGCCCCCCGGACCCGCGTCCAGGTCGGGCTGGGGAGCCGAAGACGCCCGTTTCCGCCTCCGAGATCTGCCAGTTCGCTTGCTGTCCGCGTTTTCCAGATCCAGTGTCTGCGATTTCAGTAGCGAAGGTCGGCGACGGCGTGGTCCGAGTGCTACAAATTCGGAGTCTTTAGCGGCCCTTCTCTGTTGCTGTTGCTGTTGCTGTTGTTGTTGCTGTTGTTGCGGTTGCTGTACCATTTTAGTGGGAATGCTGAAAAATCGTTTTCGAGTCGACTGTCTTTTTCTTTTCATAATAAATTTAGGAATTTCCGAAACTCTTCACGATTTTCGATTAAACTTCAGCCTAACAAGTGGAGTATCAAATATTTGTTGGCACTTAAAAATTTTTGTCCGACTTCCAGAGTTTTGAAATTTTTCATTGACGAAAGATTTTATCTCAGACTTGTCGGTGAAATATCTACTGATTTTTGATATATCAAGTTTTTTTGTTCGCAGCTTTTTGCTCAGTCATGAAGCCGACTAAACCGAAACTTCAGCCGGTCAAGAAAAGCTCAGAAACCAAAACTCCGCTGTCATCGAAGCGCGAAAATGACGACACGAAATCGAAGAATCCGGCAGCCCTGCATCTGAAAAAGCAGAATTTGAAAAAAATCAAATCCGCTCAGCAGCTGAAGGGAACGAAACCTGATTCACCTAAGCTGCATCATAAACCGATATTCCACAAGAAAGACTCACCCGTCACGGCTGAAAAGCATAAAGTTACCTTAACCAAAGTGTCCACGAAAAGATCACTGAAAGAAACGAAATCGCGTCTACGCCGAATTCGATCCAAACAGGGATTGTCGGTGAAAAAATCCGGAAAACCGTTTTCGATCAAATCGAAGGAAGATTTACGAAAACCGGAGAGTCACAAGGAATCCGATAAGAAATCGAAAGAGAGCAAAGCAACGAAACGATCGCCTAAGCGAAAATCGCTAGATGATTCTAAGGACAAAATGTCGAAGAAAAAATCGCCGAGACTTCCGGTTGCGAAACCGAAAGCGGAACCAATCGTCACTACAGCAGAAGAATTGCACGAAATTCCGACACCATCGAAGGAACAGGAAGCAGGAAAGCAGCCGACCGGAAACCTAAAAAAGGTAAAACTACCACCGCTGGCTAGCGGACCCGAACAGGCAGCAGTAGCAGAGATGAATATATCCTCCAACGTCGTCATACCGATCCGCCACGAGGAAAGACGAAAAAGCCTAACGAACAGCGAAACGGAACAACGAAATACGATGGTTTCGACTGAAACCGAAACGGACGGAGAATCGAGTCATCTCGGAATCGATATCGTCGACGACGAAGAAACGGAGCCTGACTCTGAAGATCTTTCGGAAGATCTTCACAGTGAGGCAACGCTCCTACAACAGCCGACGGAGCTGTTCGATCTGACAATGAAGGAACTGATGCACGTGCAGACGCCCGCAAGCATGGAGGCCTACGCTGCGTCAGTCTACAAGATGGAGGGCTATAAGGGACCGAGGCGAATGAAAACTACCAAAAGTCCAACCCGGATGGGCAGGCGACCGGTCAAAATCAAGATTCCGAAACAGCCAAAGGAAGAGGACAAGCAGCTGTGACTTGAACCGGAAAAATTGACCAGATTAGAGATACAAGTGCAGTGGTTACGATCTGTATTTGTTAACTATTAAACTAAGTTGACAGATAGTTTTAGCAGTTTACTAATACAGTCATGCCGTTATTTTAGGAGAAACAATTTTCTTTAAATTTTCTTTTCTTTTTCTTTTTCTATATGCAAAGAAGAAAAAGTCAATTAGGCTGTCTCAGATTTCAGCTGTCAGTCAATGTTGCGCAGTGAACAGGTGGGTAAGCACGGTGACCAATGCTGTACTCTGCGCTTTCCTGAAAAGACCCAAATTAGAGTGTTTCACTAAGTTCACGAGATAAAAGCCTAGAAGTCAAGTCACTTCTATTTTTGGCAACTGAAGTCAATCAGCCTGAACTTGTTTCAATCGCAATTGAATGAACCGAAGCTTCAATTTTTTTCTGCACGAATTGCCAGCTCTGCAAACAACTGGGCTTCCAGGGGCGCTGCTTTTGTTTCCGTACTGTAGGTTTAGCAACTTGCTAACAGCAAGTGAACACAAAGTACTGATGCATGATTAAATTAATTAATTAACATTGCTTTTGTTCGAGGTACGAGATTCGAAGTTCGACATTGTTTTGAAAAACTGAAATGTGAAAATATTTCTACAGTTTTTCTGATGTTCACTGTCTCAAAGAAGCTACGCGTAAAAAATCACTCAGCAATAATTAAATCTTGCAATATGTACAGACTTGGCTCTTGTTTAAGTGCCGTTAAAATTATAACAGACCTGATTTTGATAGTTTTAGAGACTGGAACTTCACCAGTACTCATCCTTAAATTAATTGGAGGTTAGGCACGAGACAAAAGGGCAACTAATTTGCATATCTTCTCGATTTTTTGCAACTTCGCCTCACAGCCACTTTACGGCTCTCCCCAGTTAGTTCAAGCAATATTCCTGCATGCCGTATTCCTGTTTTGTTCTATTTAACTGTATTGAATAGAGCCCGTTGGCAAGAGTATAACCAAAGTTATTCTCCAGTAGAGAATAATGAAAGGTGTTCGTTTTTGCAGTCCTTGTTCATAACCAACTACACCACAGGTCCATCAGCTGAACTCCCGTTACAGGCTTATCAATCTTCCCTATGCCTGCTTCCCTTACATAATCCCTCACGTTTTTCTCAGCCATCAAGTGAGAAGTGCCATCAAATTTCTGACATTTCATGTCAGACACATAGTGTAAAAGCTTGTTTTATACATTTGTTACACTGTATGGCAGCATCCATTGGCACGAGACCCCGACAGGGGGAGTCTAGCTAATAAAAATTCTAATGAAGGGAGTCTAATCCAGAATTGGCAAAAATTGTCAAGTGTTCTGATTTTCCTCAAACACTTACTGAAAAATGACTATTTTTAGCTACTGTTGAAGAGATTTCTTGAAACAAATCAAGCACTTGCTGAGGGGTTTGCCCTTTTTTTCACTTCCAGTCGAGACGGTCTCTCCTTTTTCCATTGTGGCTGAGGAAGCTACCCGTCCTTGGTCGATCTTGGGATCGCCCCCCTTTGTCTGCGAGGTCATTTCTGACTTTTGGCGAAGTGCCAATGCCTCAATCGAATTTAATGAATTCTAATGAAATCGTACAGTCTAGGAAATCTGAAAATGCTTTCACTTATTGTAACGTAATACAATTATTGTGTAAAGTTGGCAGTGTAATGACCAACCAAGCTTTACGAGTGGGAAACTGCGCACAAGGAGAACGTCGAACCTGGAGGAGATGTAGTTCCAGTCGACCCAACTAACCTCGCCAAAATTTGTCCTAAGTGAATCTTACCGAACGGAGTTAAACCGCCGATGAAGAGCAAAGACTCAATTTATAAGAAACTACCCCAAATTTGCTGAAAATTACACACTTAAAAATCTACCTACCCAAAATATCTTAGAAAGCCCTACTTTCCGAATATGCAATTCTAATACAAAAACCTAAACTAAGAAGACGCCCTAAAATGGTCCAAAGAGACCACATTTACTATACCAAAGTATTTCAAGCAGATAGTTTTCACAAGACCAAAACAATTAGAAACAAGAAATCCCACCACAAAAAACCCCAATGAATTACCCTAAAGTAGCGGCCTAGGCCGACGTGACCAAATTTAGGAAGTTCATAAAAATTCTTAGAAGAAGCTAACCAAAGAATAGATTTTTAGAATGTTTACAAAAGAGAAAACTTTTAGATAATGGAAAAGTAGTAAAGCTCTACAGGGTCACCCTGGAGCAGAAGCAATCTAAAGTGATCCCCACTTTAGACGAAAACACGAATCAACAAGAAAATAACGGCCAACTATAGGGAGCGCAGAGAAACAACACCACCAGTCAACACAAGAGAAAAACACAAGACTGACTGATAAGCCACATAGCAGAAAGAACTGGTTTTAAGAAGAGGTGGTAGAATCTGATTGAGTGAATTTAAGACCCTTTGAAAGAAAGAGAAGTTTTGAAAGACTCCCAGCAAAATTAGACATGCATACGGCGCCACCTAGTGACTAGGATGAATGATAAATATATACATCATTTCAACAGAGGAACATTAGCAATTTCACTCAAAATTTCCATAACAATTTCAAAGAAATTTCACACACTACACTTTACATATAAACTAACATTTTCATCTTAATTTCAACTCAGCATAAATTCACTTCACAACATTTATCAATATTTAGAGGATCGACGTCACGTCGTCTCATTATATCATTACAACTCCCCAGGGCTTACCGCCCGAGCTCCTGCGAGGGACAACATAACCAAAAAGTAGACGAAAATTTAAACTCAGAAAATTTTAGAAAATTTTTGGTAAACGGGTCTCAATAACGTACGTGCGAAAATACAGTTTACGACAGAATACAAGTTATAAGACACTATAAAAGTTACAAAACTAGCTAGGCATGAATAAATAAGAAAACACAATTAGGGCTGACTTGGCGTCAGCGGACTACTGTGAAGACCAGCCAGAAAAATGCGTTTGGGAACTGCCATTACTTTGCCACTAGGACGGTGAGCAATTGGGAAAATCCAGTCCTCTAGCCGTCACGGCGAGGTACAAGTGGCCTTATAAAAAGAAAACAAATTATAAAAGAAGAAAGAACCAGAACGTCAGCTTCATGAGAGTATCTTGAAGCTACAGTACGGAGGTAACCTCTCGCACAGCGCACAGTGCGCAACCTTCGGCTGGGTGGGAGGGTGGGCCTAAGATCACTCGACTATCTCAGTTCCCTTCGGATCTTCCGCAAAATTAAGAACCCAAAAAGGTTAGTAGATAAGATAATTTTATTAAAATTTTGAAGTAAGTAAATAAATCCCAGTGTTTCGCGCAAGGTTAGGAGTAAGTTTATGGAGTCTTTAAGTAAAATATAAGTAATTAAAATTAAAGTATTAGGACTACAAGGTTGCCCAAAACATGCTTAAGCATGTATAAGAAGAACCGAAAGGGTACAAAGAAGTCCCCAAGTACCCTCGTGGCACTATGATATTAAATAAAATTAAATTAGGAGGGGGTTAAATGGAGTCTAGAGGTTAACTAAAACGCGAAACACCGGTTAAAATGTAAGTAAAATCCCTTAAAATAAAGAATTTTGGGGAAGATCCTCCCAACCGCGCTGCAGGGAGAGGGACACAAAACTGACATTAGTTAAAATTTTGACATAAAGACCAAACAGTAGGTACATAAAGGGCAGGAACAGCTGCGACTACTAAAGAAGCTAAAATAATTTTGGTAAAAAGTGGCGTCAAATAGGGAAGTACAGTAGGACCTGGCCGGTGCGTCACGCATCCTCTGACGTTACGTCAGGCAACAGGGACTAGTAAAAACACAGAACCCGCAAAAATCAAACCCGTTAATAAAACTGGAGAAATAAGAACGAAATCTTCAAGAAAAGGGTGAACCATGTTTTAGTAAAAAAATTTTAGAATAAACTGTGGTTAGATTATTAAAGCAGATATAACATACATATGAAAATATACAACGTAATATAATGCGACAAGATTTATACAAGAAAACACAGTCAAAGATCACTACAAAATAAACAAAATTTTGTGAAATTTTTGGTTAAATGCTCAAGGAAAAATAAAATGGTAGTATATAATTAGGAAAGCTTCTTAAATTTTAAAAGAAGCTCAGAAAAAGGATAATTTTTAAGCATTAGTAACATGACATAAAATACTGGTAGTATAACGACAAAAATAGGTACATATACATTAAAGCGTACATTTGAAAACTAGTTCAATAAAATCACAAGAAAAACAGGGAATCGTCTTCTTTGGAATGGGATATATATATATGTATATATATATATATATATATATATATATATATATATATATATATATATATATATATATATATATATATATATATATATATATATATATATATATATGGATATATTATTGCCTATGCGAGATATATGTTCAACATTGCGTATGCACGTGGGCGTGCCTATCCGAGGTATCCTCGGATAAGCATCCTCGGATAGTTAACATGGGGAATGCACGTGGGACTGCCTATCCGAGGTTACCTCGGATAGTGATCTCGGATAGTAATGCCTATGCGAGGTAAAAAATTATTTTTTAATTACTAATTAGCTTAATTAATTAGACTGAGCTTATGCTAAAAAAATGGCTTAGGCTTAGACGTGTAAAAGCACGCTCTCGGTAAGCCTAACACGCTCTCGGTAAGCCTAGGCGCTGCCGCGGAGGAACGCGTTATTTGGGCGTCCTCGCTTAGGGGGAAGTTTACATATATATATATATATATATATATATATATATATATATATATATATATATATATATATATATAAGGTAAACGTCACTGTCGTTGGAAATGGCAAACAGTAAAGTCAGATTGTTGAGCAATTAAAGTCAGAATCGGGTATGTCACATCCGGGAAGGCACAAATCCATTGGTTGCTTTCCTTCCTCACCAGTATCGTCTCCCTGGACTTCTTCCACTATCTGGAGCTCATCAGAGGCCACATCATCCTCCTTTGTTGAAGTGTCCTCCTCCGACCTAACTTCTCCTTACTCCTTGTCTTCGTCTGATATGGGCTCATAATCTGCCCCTGCACTCTCCCGAGTGTCACACTCTACTTGCGGGGATGTCCCATCCCGTTCTGAAGTGTTCATGTGCTCCATGCTCGTAGCAGCTTTTAGGGCCTCTGGACATACTGCAGGAGCCACGTCCTGACCGAACAGATGGAGCCGGCCCGGTGCAGTCACTGTACGGAACAAAGGCTCTGGGCTCGCAGTTGCGGCCAATAGCAAATCCTGAGTCGATCTCGCTGGAGGTAGAGACGACTGACTCGGAGGTGGCTGAGCGTCACTGGCAACTGGGGGTGTAGGGGTGGGAAGGGTAGGATTCTCTCCAGGATCTGACAACACTGAAGCTGGACTGGGTATGGCTGGTGTACTAGTCCGTCGGAGCGCTGCTGTATCTGCGCTACATCTGCCTTAGCCTGCGTCCGGTCACCAGACGGCGTGATCTGCTCAGATGCCCCTGCTGCAGTACCAGTCACTGGTAGGTCTGAGGTTCTAGTCGAGGGAACCGTCAAGATACCCGTCACATCAAAGCAGCGGAGCTTCACCAGATCCTGCAGGCACTGCGGGTTGGTCCGCAGTTCCTGGTTGTTGCTGGGCCTCCTCGTCAGGAGGAGGTCCAGGTTCCTCTGAATTACTCATGGGCCTAACCGTGTCCCAAAGGTGTGGATAGGGAGCAGGGTATTCGTTGAGGTTGTTCAGATCATCGGGGTTACTAGGGGGACGAGTACCGCGTCGCTCAGGAAAATCCTTTCTTACCAGAAAATAAAATTCGTTGCCCATAAACTAGGGAACGCAGTCAGCAAAGCAAGTCGTAGTAAGTGAAGCAATAGTTAAAGATATCTGATGATCGTAATTCGTAACGAGCCCAGATATTTACATAAGTTCTCGCAATAGAATAAATCCAAGGTAGAAGTGAAGGATCAAATCAGATATAGAATTAATCCTGAAATCACAAGAACAGCAACATGGTTAACATGTGTTGCACAAGAGTTCCGGCCTAAGGACTAGTTGAAGTGACTTCACATGAGTGCCGATAAGCCAGTACTGTAAGGTGCCCTTACTGCATCGGGACCACCAAAATACTACACTACTTTCCCGGTTAACTGTAGTGACTGCAAAGTCCGCCGCAGTCCGTGCAACCCACGCCTTAGTGCATATCTAGACCAGCACAGAAACCTAAACTAAGCCTGCGAAAAATGTGGAAAGTCTAACAAATGGTGAAAGCATGAGAGATGTGAGAGAAAAGAAAAAGAGGTGAAAGAAACTACACATACGGAGAGGGTGAACTACCTAAGATTAGCCTACGTAAGGGAAAAATCAAACCAAACTACACACATAGGGATTAGAAACACATATACCCAATGTACGCTTATATAAGTACATATAGGCGTAGGTTATAGAAATAGAAAACAAGGCTGGACCTCCTTAAATAATTTACAACAAAAACCAAGGAATCGTAGTAGAGAAAAGAATGCCCCCTAGGTAAATTTAATGAAATTAAGAAATTCTATAATGTAGGGTTTATAATGAATTATAAGATGAATAAAAGAGATGAATGACCCATGACTATACTTTACTAGTCATAGGTTAGGGAGATAAAATTTAAAATTGAATGGAAACTCCACTTTATAAAAGAAACAATAGATCTAGAAGGAGGTCCTGGAGAAAATTTTACCCCACGCCCTTAGGAGTGTAATGCAACACATACTATGCTACCACCAAGCGTTAGCTTAAAACCAAGCTACTAGTGCGATGGCCATCGATTTAAAACCCTAATTAATCCACAGAGAACAGGAGCTCCTGTGTCACACAAAGCTTAGCTAGATTTTGTGCTCTATCCAAACATTGTAGGTAACCTACAATGTTACTACAGGCAACTTCACTGGAGCATCAATAAACGGTTTCAGTCTATTGATGCTGACAACGACTGGGTCATTCAGTCCGTTGGTTCTAGCTATCCGATAATTCGTTACCGAAATCTTGTCCAAGATACGGTAAGGTCCTTCATATTTAGGCGGCAACTTTTTGCTCAAGCCTGCCGGTACATTCTTTTGCTCTATGTTAAGCAGAACCAGGGTACCTGGTTTATACTCAACAGGTGTAGCCTTCGTATCATACCGCTCCTTGTAAACCAAGGCTGCTTCCTGTAAAGCCTCGTGGGCGATCCTCCATCCGCTTCATTAAGCCGAGCCAGTAACTGGCTGTGTGCGTCACTGTAAGTTTGTGTGGTGCCTTCTTCTCCAGGAAGCTGTAAGAAGTTATCCAACGGGTACCGGTAGTCTCTACCAGTCATCAAAAAATAGGGCGTTTCTTTCGTAGCACTATGAATTGTTGCTCTATAGATAGACAAGCCCCATGGCAGGTAGTACTCTATAGATAAACAAGCCCCATGGCAGGTAGTAGTCCCAATCGGACTGAAAGCAATTAACATACTGAGCAACTAGACTTCGAATTGTGCGATTAAAGCGTTCCACCACGCCATTCGTTTTCGGCTGGTAAGCAGTAGTTCGGAGTCGCTCTGAACCACTAGCATCCACCAACAATTCAAAAAGACAGACATAAAGTTAGGACCTTCATGTGTTAACACACGAGCGGGGACACCCCACCGAGCTACGAAGCCATTAAAATACAGGTTTGCAGTTGTTTCAGCTCTCTCATTAGGCATAGCAAACGCCTCCGCGTAACGCGTGAGGTAATCAACTATACACAGAACACAGGTGTTGCCTCTATTAGTCTTCTTCTGGGTGAAGTGCATAACTTCCATAGCAACCACGACCAACGGTCGGCGTGCCACCACCGTATTTGCATTGTAGCTTGGTGTCGACGTGGGCCTTGACTAAACTTAGCACAGGATTTACACTGTGCAATACAGTTTCCAAATCCTGGGACATTCTTGGCCACCAGTACCTGCTTTCCAAGCTAGCCATTGCGTTTTGTTGGGCGCGATGCCCCCCTGTTGTAAAATCGGAGTGCATTTCCTTCAACAACTGTTCGCGTTGCACTTTCGGGACAACTACCGTAGAAAAGGGTAACCCTCTCCTTTCCGCATGCTTATTCAAGTGCCAACGATAGATCACCCCATTCCGTATGAAAAAGGTAGAACGCAACTTTCTAACCTCCTGGGCATACTGTCGGTTACCCGGTAACCGCTTTTGTTCCAAGAAGTCTAACAAAATTTCAAATTCCTCTTCGTCACGAAGTTCGCGTTTCCAGGTAAGCAAGGTCGGTGGAGCCGGGAGGGCCGCCGTCAAAGCAAACACCTCTGGAGGATACATTACTGCTGTAGCTTCCTGCTCGCTATCCTCAGGCTCATCAATCGGGTCTAATCTAGATAGACAATCCAGGCCTGCATTCTCTCTGCCTGGTCGATATTCCACAGTAAAATCAAATTCAAGCATGCGTAACGCAAACTTGGCCAGTTTGCCTTGTCTCAAGGCCTTGATATTATTCAGTAATCCCTTACTGCTTGATGGTCCGTTCTCAGGACAAATTGCTTACAGGACAGATAATGCCGAAATTTCTGGCACCCCCAAAGTGCTACAAAGGCTTCCATCTCCGTTGCGGAGTAGCCTTTTTTGCCTTGTGTCAGAGTTCTACTGGTATGAGCAACTGGCCGCTCGCTTAAACACGTTGCGGCTTATCTAGGCGGCTTATCCGGGCTCCGAGGAACAGAAAACTGTTGCTCCAAAATAGCACCGAAGCCTTGCTTACTGGCATCAGATGAAACATAAAAAGTTTTGTCATAATCAGGAAAAGCCAAAACTGGAGCTTGTGTCAAATGCCGTTTGAGTTCCTTAAAGGCTTGCTGGCAGGCGTCAGACCAGACAAAGGGTACACCTTTCTTTAGCAGGTCTGTCAAGGGAGACGTTACTTTAGCATAGTTCGACACGAACCGCCTGTAGTATCCACACATTCCCAGAAAAGACCGTATGCCTTTGACGTCTTTAGGTGGGCTAAGCTGGGACACAGCTTTCACCTTATCCGGGTCAAGACTGATGCCGTTACGGCCTACACAGTGGCCCAGAAAAGGCACCGATTGCCGAGCAAAGCAGCCCTTCTTAAGCTTGATACGTAGACCATTATCCCTCAAATGCGTCAGGATCGACCTGAGCATTTCCAGGTGGGATTCCTGGCCTGTAGATGGAATCAAGACGTCATCTATGGACACTGGCAAGTCTGTCAAAACTTTTTCCATTAAAAATTGGAACGTTGCCAGTGCGTTACACAACCCGAACGGCATGACATTCATATGGAACAAGCCCATATGAGACACGAAGGCGGTCTTTTCACGATGTTCCGGGTACACCTCGACTTGCCAGTATCCCGCTGCTAAGTCGATAGTCGAGAATATGAACGCGCCCAGGAGTTCATCCAGGATCTCGTCAGTTTTGGGTAAAGGATAATTATCTTTTTCCGTAATTTTATTCAGTCTTCGGTAATCGATGACTAAACGCGTAATGCCGTCCGTTTTTGCCGACCAGTATACAGGGTAAGGACCAGGGCTGGTGGAGGGTGAACATACCCCCTCATCCAGCATTGCACGGATATGCTTCTCGATTTCAGCCTTATCCTTAGGATTATACCGGTAGGACCGTCCTCTAACTGGGCCTTCCTTGCCAGTATCAATGACATGCTGATCGACTTTAGTCCGACCTGGGTTACCCGGACGGGCGACCACATCATAGAATTCGACAGATTATCCGGTAATTTGGCTTTGTCTTCCTCGTCTAGGACCATAGAGTCAAAGTCGACGTTCTCATCGACAAATTGTTGACGTTCTTCCAATGATGGCATAGGCTGCGAAGTCATTTCGTCAGCAGAATAATGCATGTCACTAAAGGCTTGCAAGCCTCTCTCCGTCAATGCTGGAGGTTCCTCATAGTCCCAAACGTGGTCAGCTTCAGCTACACACACGGTGGGGTCAACCCACCGTGGGACTGGAATAGCATTGCCCACGCTATTAACCATAGGTACCGTTTCGCCTGGGTGGGAGGGTTCCAATTTCTCGACCTCATTTAGAGCATATCGCAGTTCCTTTTCCTGTACACGGGCAGCTGGGTGGATCGCGCACACCGCTAAATGAGGGTGAATTTGTGCAAAATTCACCCCAAATTTTGCTGCATAGCGGAACCCTTGTCGTTCTGTAACCGTTGTAACTGGTTCTGCTTGACCAAGGGGTAACCCCTTAGGCAGCTCGTATCCATAGGATTATAAAAATTGATCTAGTTGACTTGGGAGGACACCTCTAAGACACTGGGTACTGGGTAAACTTCATAGTCTACCAAGACCTCCTCTGAAGGTTCGAAAATCACCGCTTGGTTCACAGCGGGTTTTGCAGCGCCTTCCAGCCAAAAACGGACAGGCACCATCATTTCCGGCCGGGGTGGAAGCTGGCGGTCGCATGCAATAGTAGACCGTGCGCGAAACTGCTATACTAAAGCGATTAGCCAGGGCCCGTAGATCACCAGGCGTTAGCACCTTTTTCTTGTCGCACAGCGAAATGTGTTGGTGTGGGAAAACCACCCAATTATGATCGGCCTGAAAATCATATCCGATAATAAAGTCTTGTTGCAGGCTATTGGTGACGTGGAAGGCATATTCATACGAAATGCCATGCAACCTAAAAGGGATCTTAACCGTACCCAATATAGCCAGGCTCCGGTCAACGGCAGCCGTAGTTACCTCAGTAGCATTAGTCTCGCCCAAATGCAACCGTCCGTTCGCATTAATTTGGTCAAAGAATTGCTTAGACATTAAGCAAATGTTAGCACCTGTGTCCAACAGGGCCAAAGTCTTAATACCTTTGACCTCCACGATGACATACGGACTCTTCTTTAAGGCTATATGGGTACACTGAGATACAAAAAACTGGGATGTTCCATTCAAGACGGATAGCACAGCTCTATTAAGATGTTTCCCGAGGACTGCGGGTTGCCCGCTAGCATCCTCGCATTCGCTATCCTATACCTCCAAATTAAAATCCACTCGCCGTACCGGGGTGATAGCAGCTCTCAGTTGTTCCTCCAGGTCAGAGGATCCCAATTCGTTCACAATATCTGCTGAAGTCACTTCAGTATTTATGACTGTGGTAACTTCCGTCTCCGGTGGAATCGGTTCTTGTGCGACAGAGGTAACCTCTGCCTGTGTAGGTACATGTTCGTCGTCGATTGGAGTACTGGAGTACATTTCATTGGGATCGTTCAACCGAACCCTACGTTTAAACTTTCGCGGCTGAGGTGGGTCCTCTGACCAAATTGGTTGGTCTGGTTCGCGTAGCGCTCCTTTTTGTTGAAGCTCCAATGTACGTTCGTAGTCCTTTTGTGCGAGTGCGGCCAGCAGAGGTTCAAACTCTTGCGTGGACTGACGTACTTGGTCCGTCACGGACATTACATTCACGGCCAGTTGCTGAATTTGTTCCCCGATAGACTGGGCCACTATGTGTGCCTGTTCGACGGCTTGGGTCACGACTGCCCTGCGATGTCTAATAGGCGCATAGTCCTTCATTTCCGACAGAGCAAATCTGTTCTGTGTGGGAACCGTCGCCTGCTCAGTACCTGAGGGGGCTTTTGACCTTCTGATCACTTGTTCCCATTCGCCATCCGTGTCTTTCCGAAGTCGCAAGGGCATTATTGGAGTACCTCCAGTACTGTGCACATCCACAGGGGCAAGAGTTAATCCAGAACCCCCGGCTTCGTCATCAGAGACATCAGTTTCTGTGAGTTCTCGTCGCGTTGGGTTATTTGCAGTAGACCACGACTGCAAGTTACCACCCCGTTTTGGTGGAGATGCATCAGTAACCACTATTCTGGGTGGTTTCCGTTTGCTGGCTGGAATTCCCCGGTACCACCTGAGTAGAGATAGAAATATCTGCCACTGGGGTAGCCGCAGTGCTTACTGCTGAAAGCCCAGTACCTGTGGGTTGGTTTTCCCCAGGGCTTTTAGCTTGCTCCCCATTTACAGGGGCCAGGTCCTCCCCAGGGCTGTTATGATTAGCCCCTATCACAGGCTGGTCCTCGGTTTCAGACAGTGTCCAGCGCCGTAACGGCGCAATAACTCTGATCGGATCTGTTTGGACCTTCTTGGATGTCGAGGTTTTCCGTTGCCTACTATTTGCACATGTACCAGGTTGCCTGGGTCTGGTTTGAGCAGCCATGACCGCATTATTTTCCTGCCACTTCATGGCCTTACGTATGATAAGAAGCATATTCCATTCTGTACCTGGTGCCCGCTTCCATTTCTTCCGGTCAGGTACGTTATAATTACATTCGGAGGCTCCTCCATCGCCGAAAGGTTTCACTTCTTTACGCCATCGATTCCAAAACTTATATGGCCGAAGGTTACCTTCGCCATCACAAATGACGTCGCCCCCATCGGGAAAGCCGCCATTAGCGTGGACCACGTCCTCTGTCTGAAAGCATTCGGTCCGTCTCCGCTTTTGCTTGCAAGTCTTACACTTGCATTTCCACTGGTTAATAGCTTGGATCGCTCGAGCATGAAGTCAAAAATTGGGTGGCCGTAATCCATTTCTGGAAGGGGTCAACCCTTCCAAGTGTTCAGCCTCCTCCTCACTTTCGGAGTCACTATTCCAACGTCCACCATGATTCCAGCAAGAGTCACGCTTGACTGCTTTAATCATATTAGTGAGGTTAGTACTAGATGATTGCACCGCACAGACCATTCCACCAGATGGTTTTACCGGTGCAGAACACGGGACCAGGTCGACTGCCCGCGCCCCGCATTCTCGTTTCCCTGTTCCAGGAAACCTTCATATCGGCGTGAGCCCACGTAGCCCCTGCTTATAGAGCTCGGCCGTACCGGCTGCTGTTGTTGCTGAGCCCGTTGATCCTGTTGGCCTTGCTGTCGTTGGGGTTCCTGTTGGGTACGCTGGTCCTGATTCCGCTGTCCTTGATTACTCTGGTCCCGGTAACGACTCCGGGTTACCCTCCTGTTCACGATAGCGGTATTGTGGGCGGACATTACCCCTTGCCTGGTTCTGGCCCTGGTCGTTCTGACTCAGGTAATGCAAATAATCTGGACATTACAGTACCGACATCTGCCCGGTGCCTGTCGCTGTGGTTGTCGTTCGACATTGCGCTGATAACCTTGGTTACGATTTTGATTCTGCTGCGATGGACGTTGCTGGCTCTGCTGGGGTCTCCCTGCGTAGCATTGCAGCATTGAGGGCCGTGGCTTATAGCACTAAAGACCGTAACGGCCTGCTCCTTGTCCAATTGCACTTGGACCGACTCAACAATACGTAGAGCCCGTGTAATTAAGTCATTCTCTCTGACATGAGGCCAGAACTGGATATCAGCCAAGGGGGCAGCCATTCTGAATCTCAGCTCTGCCTTTAAACCCCTTTTGAACTGAGCCACTACCTTGTTTTCTCGGTTGAAACCGGCTTCAAATGGAAAAGCCTGTACCGCAAGCAAGCGTAACGCTGCCATATAGTCATGCGGTTTTTCCTGTGGCTCCTGCAACCGGCTATAGAATTGCTCTGCATATTGCTCGGTAGTTACAGGCAAGGGCTCATACAGTTGACGGAATCTAGTCACTAGATCCTCAAAAGTGTCTGGTGGACATGGGGTCATAGTCTATTTGACCTTATCATCCAGTAATGTCCACAAGATTTTATACTTCATATTAGGAGGTACGTCACGTACCTTCACCGTTGTTTCGAAATTAACGAGCCAGCTGGTAAACTTGATGTTGCTCTGCTATCCTTGGAAAGGCTTAGTGCCTTTAAAGCCCTTGAGGTATTCAACCAAATGCAGGAAACTCTCGTAAAAGGACGGCTCTCTGAGTTCTCGGTTTTGCGGTCGTACCGACCGTTATCTACAAGAGTCCCTGTATTCCCGTTCACGAGAATATCGACGAGGGCTAGACATTCGCTGTACCGGAGGGGAGACGGGTAACCCCGTGACAAGTTCTAGACCGACCACAATATTCTCGACGGCGTCGAGGTTGCTCCATGACTGGCTCTCTCGCCTGATCATCATATGAGTCTAGATCGACGAGAGGTGGGGCTCTCCGGTCGTTCCCTCTGCGACTACGGACTGGCTCCGGACTCGGATGCCTAGTCGAGTGGGGCTGCCCCATCTGAAACGGAGGGACACCTGCATCTGGGTCCTCTCTGGTTTTTGGCCACATACGGAGTAACTCCATACAGACCCGAGAGAAATCTCGCTCCAGTGCTTCCTATGTTTCTATAGGAAGCTCTGCTATCCACGCTGTAAGAAGCCCTTTGATCACACCACATTCTTGGCTAGTCATGCCACGTACTCGAAAAATTCCATCCGCGGCCCGTCGCGGGACCGGAGGTTGAACAGGGGCCGGGGGTTGATCCCGTATCGGGACCGCCCACGCATCCATTGGTCCCCGTACCTAAGGTTTCCGGTCTGGCTCCGGTTCGGGGCCACCGCCGTCCGGTCGCTGGCTACTACTTGCCCGCTTCGTCTGTTTTGAACGAGTCTGGTTTATATGCCTCTAGACCGGAACCGTGGCGCCGTGGCGGGTGGTGCATTAGGCCCAGGTAGCCCTGCCGTGTCATTCCGTTGTGTTCCTTCCTGTTTTGCAGGGGCTTTACCCTTCGAAGTATCGGACCGCAGCACCGGCCTACTAGATTGAGTAGTGGAACTCTTACTCAATGCACGCTGGCTTAATGTAAGCCGCCCAAACCCATTCGGGTTCAAAGGCCTTCTTTCCATCGAGTCACTCGAGCTAGTCGGGTCACCCGGCGTAGCCGAGGCCTTAGACGTTTTCGCTGGAGAACGTAGTACAGACATCTTAACAATACAGCAATAATAGTCACACGTAACGTGGACTGACTAAAGCCAATGCATATAATATATTCTAAAAATACCGTTAAAATTACCGCAAATCGTCTGAAAAAATTAGAAAAAATGAAGGAGATTCGAAAGAATAAATCAAAAATAATGAACTATAAAAAGAGATAGACCGACGAAAAATTACAAAAAGCTAAATGGAAAAGATAAAAATAAGGTCGTGGACTGACAGCCTATTGTAAAGTTGGCAGTGAACTGACTAACCAAGCTTTACGAGTGGGAAACTGCGCACAAGGAGAACGTCGAACCTGGAGGAGATGTAGTTGCAGTCGACCCAACTAACCTCGCCAAAATTTGTCCTAAGTGAATCTTACCGAACGGAGTTAAACCGCCGATGAAGAGCAAAGACTCAATTTATATTAACTATATTGTTTTTGTATGCAATTCTAACACAAAAACCTAAACTAAGAAGACTTCCTGAAATGGTCCAAAAAGAGACCACTTTTACTATAAAGTACGCGTATGACACTGGGGGAGAAACCCGAAAAACTATGCTGACTGATAAGCCACACAGGCAGAAAGAACTGGTTTTAAGAAGTGGTGGTAGAATCTGATTGGGTGAATTTAAGACCCTTTGAAAGAAAGAGAAGTTTTGAAAGACTCCCAGCAAAATCAGACATGCATACGGCGCCACCTAGTGACTAGGATTTCTGATAAAGATATGCATCATTTCAACAGAGGAACATTAGTAATTTCACTCAAAATTTCCACAACAATTTCAAAGAAATTTCACACACTACACTTTACATATAAACTAACATTTTCATCTTAATTTCAACTCAGCATAAATTCACTTCACAACATTTATCAATATTTGGAGGATCGACGTCACGTCGCCTCATTACATCATTACAATTGTACAGAATTATTGTACAAAATTCAGAGTTGGTTTGTTTTCATGGCGTTATTGTTGCTACTATCAAAGGATTCTGACTCCGTACAAATGACCGAAATCAAGACCTTTGCTCATTGGAAATTTGGAGGGCAGATTCCCTTGGAATGGAGAACAGTGAGATCAAACGACAAGATTCCGACACGGCTGGCAGTTTTCCAGGCAACTTTCCCGAAGCGTCGGCGAAGAGCAACTTTCCAAGGCGATTAACAGTTTTCGGGCAAGTTTACGAAGATTCCAATGTGCTAAATTCCATCAAGATAGCATTCCGAATGGACAGCCCATTTCTTTGAATTAATTGCATTGAATTTCCGGCAACTTTACAAAATGTACATTCTGCAGGACTCCACAGGATCAGACTTCAAGAGGTAAAATTCATACGCTAAATGCATCGCTTAAAGCTAAAGCCCCAAACAATAAATTCAGCGTATGAGTTGGGAGAAAGAAGAAGACAAATTCAGAAATATGTTTGTTGACTAATCTTCTGACATGAAATGGTCTGAACTGCCACATCGGATATTGGCCAGATCTTGGCATCTTTGTAACTGACGACCTGAAAAAGTACAAAGCTCATACCTCTGATGGTATGCGCTTTATACATTTTATATTTCGAAGCTTTGTCTCCAGGAAAGCGGAGATTTAGTAAAACTTTATGTTTCTTAATTGGTGTATGCTTCTGAAATATGGAACCTCCACTATTTAGATGACATCGACTTAATTGAAAGGGTCCAAAAAGTTTTTACAAAAAATTACGTGGTATGTCTGCAATTCTGTACCCTGAACGGTTGATTAAATTGGATGTGAAAAGCCTGGAAGAACGAACACTCTTTTAAGGATTTAGTTTTAACCTACAGAATTCTGAATAATGAACTCGATATTTCTGCAGAAACTTTTTTCGCACGATCGGATATAACTAACACTAGGGATATAACGCCATAATTTGAAATTATATCACAAAAGATTACGCTTGGACGTTAGAAAGTATTTTCTGTCTAATAGAATTGTACCTATATGGAATTAATTACCGATTACTTAGCAGTGATAATTCGATTTAAACGTAGTAATTTTAAACGTAGTTTGCAAACAGTTTCTTTGACCAAACAGTTAAGAGGACGCACATTAGTAGCCAATTCTAGCTCTGTGTGATCCCATGCTTTGCAATATAAATGGTAATTGTTAATTCTATAACGGTCTGTTGCTGTTCAGTCATATCAACTCTTCTATCCATGTATTGCACTGGCAAATTAATTAAAATTAAATCGGGCACTGGAATGAAGTATTTTCATAATAACTACGTTGCAGTGCCACTTCAAAGCAATTCGCAATTTTTGCGTTCTAACACTCTAAGCAGACACACATTGGACGCACGCAGGCGTTGTGTTTTCGAGCTTTAACACGTAAACATACTGCGAGTGAACGTACAGAAACGTGTACGGGGTACACATTTGTTGGGGGTCACTAGGTACACGTTTGTGGGGCGGGAATCAGCCGTTAGCGTGCATAGCCTGTACCTTGAGCTGATAACAGACAGCCTGCCAGCTGTCACTCTCTTATCTATTATGTACTCTGGGTAGAAGCTAATATGTTCCATCCCTTGCGCGCTTGAACCTACTACGTTGTTTATGCCAGTAAAACACTACAGTAAACAAACATTTTTTCAGAAACATTCTTTTTGTTTTTCCTTATTTTTTCTTATATTGCTGCTAATCTATTTGCGGCCTGCTTCTCTTTCAGTACTGAATTGATTTCAGTTTGCGGCTTTCTTCGAGTACAGGTAAGTATAATTTCTGCTGTTTCGTTTCTACTTCACTAATCATCAATTTACGTTTGCTGGTACTTCTCAGGTTTGAAGTGACTAGCTCACTACATTCTTATTTCTGCAGTCCAGTTGTTTGTTTGTTCATGGATTGTGTGTCGTCAAGAAGTTGTGTTATGTATTTATTCTGACTTACCTTATTTGCTTGTTATCGGTTAGGAGTTGCCGCTGTCGTATGTATAGTTTTTGGTTTATATCTGCAATAGTCGGCATGAGCTGTCACTGCCCACAACGCATCCATTAAGTGGAGCTTTAAGGCCGGTTCACACGATCAAATTTTCGTCAAATAAATTTGATCAAATTATTTGACAGCAAAATATTTGATCAAATTGCCTGTTTACACTGTCAAAATAGCATCAAATAATTTGACTAAATTTGATCAAATTGGGCGCCAGTTTGAGTTTGCGCGCGTTAAAAATGGCAAGTCAAAAGGTCATGCAGTCGTTTTTCTTATCTCAATGTGATTCTCAAAATCGCAGACCTTTGCTTAATTCTTTTTAAAAAGATTCAAAACAATTTACAGTTTTAAAAAGTTTTCAACGCGATTTTTAAATATTAAATGTTTCATCAATTATTGTGCATTTGGTAAAATTTTAAATTATTCATTTAAATCAAATTCATGGTATATTTAATGAAAGTGTACATTATTACTTTAGCCCTGTGATTTTATACAATGTGTTGAAAGACCGTAGACAAACTGCAAGTGTGAAGAAAACCAAAAGCCAAGCTTCGAATGGATTTACGGTCACGTGATATACTGGCATAAATGTCATTGGCCAAACCGTCAAATATTTGATGGTTTTTGCTCACTGACCAAACCAATTTGATAGTTTGACAGCGATTTGATGACAAATTTGAATTGAATTTGAATTTGATGGAATTTGATGCCCGTTCAAACCATCAAATTTGGTCAAATTGCATGTTTGGTCAAATTTGATCAAATTTATTTGACGAGAATTTGATCGTGTGAACCGGCCTTAACTCTTTGTTCAAAAAGCTACACCAAAATTTAATTAAATTACTTAATAACCATAGCTGGAGCCCCCGAATTAAATCCAAGTTCAATGACTTTATTGCGCACCCTCCTGTGGCGATTCCAATTTGAAGTCTAATAGAGAGGTCATATGGTGGTCAACTCTAATAAAGTTTAAAGTGCGAATAGAGGGGGCCCCACCAGTGAATATATAAAGATTACAAATTATAATGTTGTAAAACAACCGACTTTTCAACTAAAGTGAAAATTTAAATGTTAGATCATGAAAGCACTAGTTAATGCAAATAAAAATTATTTCCTTGTATTTCTATTCAGTGGTGTGCCCAAATCATTTGTTACGCGCAATTATATTTTTTGAAATTTTCACAAATTTTGAATGACTTGACTCTGGCAATAACTTCAGCCCACGCCAATAGATATAATTCTATAGAAATTAAAAAAATAGTTTATATTAATCAATACTTTAAAGTTCAGTTTACGCTTTCACTTTTCAAGTTTTATCAGTTAAAGTTTCAGTTTAGATGAAAACTGGTTTTGCAACATTTCTATTTGTAATCTTTATATATTCACTGATATTCTTCTTTTTCCTTCTATTTCCCTTCTATTTCCACTACAAACTGTATTAGAGTTGACCACCATTTGACCTCTCTATTAGACTTCAAATTGGAAACGGCGCAGCAGGGTGCGCAACAACGTAATTAAGACTTGAATTTAATTTGGGGCCCCTGCAATGGTCATCAAGTTAATTAAATCTACCTAGTTGTTAACGAAACCTTTTACCTTTAACATTTTAATAACCATTTTGCATCCGTAAAGCCTCATACGATTCCGTTTGTTCAAAGCTGTTGTTAACGGATAGAAAGTGTATTTTGTTAATGATTTAGGTTTAGTACTGTTTCCGTTTAGCGATTTCCACTACACCATCAATCTTCAGCAGCAAGCAGGACTCAGACTTGGACTGTCGCAAAAGTTGACGCGCAACAGTGTCAGTGCTAGCTACCATATGGCCATTATACATTTTGGAACATATTGCTCCGGGAAGTCAATTAGTCTACCTTATTTGTACTTTATTAAATATTGAAAAATCTACTACATCTTGACACACAATTTTATTCAGCCACGAAAAAAGGATTATGTGCTTGGAACAAATCGTTTGTTTTATTCCCTCTATTGCCTAATTTTGCAATGCCGTGTCGCAATTAAACGCAACAATTAAATAATCAAAGCAGCATTCCTGTATTCAGATTCACTGTTATTACTGCTATTATTTGATGAGTAGAACGGTGATCATTATGCATTGAAAGTTTACACTTTCTATCATGAGTGAAATAATCGCAAACGGCTTTATGATAGCAGAGTCGCTTTGCATTAATTGTCCACTATGCCTCTTATATTTTTCTGCTATCTATACTATGTTGAAAAACAAAGCACTGTTTCATGGCTCCTTCTATGTATTTGTATACTGGATTGCCGCATCTGACCTAGTTCAAAATATTATATTTCTGTATTATGATTACCTATATATTTCGTACAAACTGACAGCTTTTAATAATTTTATGCTGGAAAGAATGGTTTATTGGCTGTCTTTGGCAAATTCCAGTCACCTGGGTCTCATAGGTTTCGCGTTGTCTCTATTGCGGATGATTGCTGTAACAGCGCCAATGTATTTTAAGGTAAGTTCGATGACTCGAGAAAAGGTGTGATATACTATCTGGTACCTTAATAGCTAAACAGTGATTGCCCTCTAATTCGGCTAAATAATCGCGTAGTTCGCGTTACTTAGTCATTATGTACTCTTGATTAAAGTCAACTGATCTGAGTTCTTGAACCTCTATAGCAGGATATCTCAAATTTTAGTTGGCTGTTAGTTTGAGAATCTGCAGAAATTAACAACTGCTTGTACTAATTATTGTACTAATTATACTGCTATTATTAGTTATTACATTATTTATTGTTCTGCTTGTACTAATTATGCCAACTTTATGTTGTAGAAAATAACAAGTGCTATCTCGGTTGCGATTGCAATTGCATTGCTGGCAATTTGCTTGATTCTATACTGTCCTACATTGCACCACTGCTGTCACTATTCCTTTCCTTGTCCAGACAATCAAACAGAAATCGTCATTGGATATAAGCGTCCCGGAAAGATCCTGATGGAAATAATATTGATCATAATATTTGGTTTCATCTCGGCTTCTCTGGCAATTTCGATTCTTACATTTTCTCGTCTCTTGCGCAGCAAGATGGCTTTCGGAAATCCGAAAGATTTTAGACGTGAACGATCACTCTTGATACAGTCATTTTCTGTATGTTTCTCACAACTGTTAAACTACATTGTTTACATTGTGTCTACTGATATGCTTTCTATGGAACCGACAAAGTACGATGCGATGTTTCATGCTAGTCGTATCCTCAACATAGTTACCATGTCTGGAAACGGGGTTTTGTACTGTATCTGCAATACGACACTCCGGCGGACTATGTTTAAACGGACTGTAAGCAACACGACTACTGATGTAATCAATGTCACCAGTAAATCGTAACTGTCCGCGGACTAACTCTTGGATACATGACTTCTGGGCATTGGAACCTTTCACAAAAAATATTTCCGTGGAATTTGAAGTGTATATATTTTACAGTAAATTCGGGGAATTCGGGGAAGCATGCTTTGATCTATGGTCGGTCAAGTAAGCATAAGTTAACTAGGCTGTTTATGACTATCTAGTGCACCAATATTCTCTTTAACTCAAGAGAGATCTTCCAGATTCTACCAAGGTGCCTATGTTATAAAAATGGGGTTAACGCTAACCCGGGTTAAGTCCATTTTTGGGTTAACCCCGAAATTTTAGGGTTAGGTTAACCCATTGGGTTAACCCTATATTATAAAATATTTTTGGGACTAGGTTAACTTAACCCGATTATCCTGAGAGTTAACCCCAATTTGAACCCCAATTAGTTCAAGCAATCAGCGGCTTCAGCAAGGATTTAACCCGGTTATTATCGGGGTTAACCCCATTTCTAACCCCAATCTTCATTTTTACACCCATTTCATAAAAATTGCTAATAATAAATGTGTAGTAAAAATGAAGCTTAGAAGAATCCACCACGAAAAAAGGAATATGGAAAATCCATTTCCACGTTCAAAAACAAGTCTTCAAAAAATTTTCATTAGTTTTTACTCAAAACCTAATCTGGGTTAACGTTTAACCCTCCTCATTGAGGATCATTGAGGAGGGTTGAGATTTGCGGGATTTAACCCCGATGTTAACCCGGGTTTGAAGCCCAGGTTCTGTTATAATACTGGGTTAAGGGTTAACGCTTACCCTAATCCTAACCCCTGTAGCGACACCCGGATTTCGCTAACCCTGTTTTTATACTATTGGGTTATGGTTGAGAAAACCTATTTCTGACCCGGGTTAGCAATTTAACCGGGTTAAATGCCTTTATAACATTGGCCCCAGAAGTGTGCTTTACTCGCAGCTTCGCCTGCTAGTGTGCTATTTCCGGGAGCACTCCCGGGGCCAATGACCAAGAATCTCAACCCGGGTTGGAAAGTCAACCCGGGTTGAAAAGTCAACCCCGGTTGAAACTGGGGTTGAAATCATCGACCTAATGTTATCAAAACAGGGTTGAATAAACCCGGGTTGAGCTCAACCCATTTTTGATAACACTGGCCCCCGGCAGTGCTGAAACAGCACTTGTGATTGGTATATAGCCTGTGCTCTTCCAGTCATCGTAGAGTTTTCCCCGTCTTTTGCTCTTAGTCAAACTTTATTACGCCATCTCTAGTATTGCCCAGACTCAAGAGAGAAGCCACACGGCACCAGTATGAACCAGGGTTTAGATGGTTGGGTTTTGATGGCATTTCAAGGATTCACAGCAAAATTTGGGAGGTTCCATAAATTTTTAATTTACATTCTCCAACGCAAAAAACCATTAAAGCGGAGAAGGGATCTGGCTCCAAAAAGAGGCACAATTACATGGTTGGATTGTCACGATAGTTTCTAATCCCATAAACTGAGTAGAATTTGGAAGCGAAAGGCCAGAAAGATCCGGATTGGGAGACAATTTTTTTGGATGATGGAGCAATTTAGACTAATTAGCTAGGTTGTTGGCTTAGTTGGATTCCCCCCTTCCAACTGAAGTTCTAGTGTTCTGGTTCAGAAGGGGGGGGCGGTTTCTATGACAATCCTATTTTTCCAGGAGACAGCAACTGACGCACACTCACTCTTTCTGTGTCTCACATTGCCTGGAAAGAGCACATTAGACTCATCTACTAAGGATCATTTGCTCTCAGAAAAGTCTTTCTGGGCAGGAACCTATAGGCAAAAGGATTCTCTTAATCCTAGCTTCTTTCAACCCCTTGGGGCCCTTACGTTCGGCTTAACATTAACTTAGTTTCAGCCGCCCCGGCTCACATATCAGTCATTTGTCATTGTCCCTTTCGGGGCTAGACTGAAAGATTTCTGCAGGTTTTAAATAATTTCCCCCTCCTAGCATTGATACTAAAATCTGCTGCCTTATTAAGGTTATACTTGAGATGAACGCACTGTGACGTATTGGTTAGGACATACGCGCTTCTTACTTGGATTAGTTTACTGTGGCTGACTCAGAACTTTTACTTCCTAGTGCCTTTCTAATTACCTTTTGAGCTTTAAGACTGTCCTACGTCCTTTTAGTCTGAACTTTTGTAAGAAACTATAGATGCTATCTTGTGTAATCTTTGCAGTATTGTTGCCTGTTTTCCCTTCCAACATCACCTAGGGAAACAGTCATTCAAATTATTTTATGAGAGTAGAATGGTGGAAGACTTCCTGTGGCTGCTGGAACCAAGAGTAGATAAGAGTGTGACAGCTGGAAGGCTCTCTGTTACCAGCTCAAAGCAGTGTTTGCCGGCGGCAAAATTTTTTTCACCAGCCGGGCAAGCCGGCATCACATGTCTCCAATCAGGGCATGCTTAATCCG